>JAHWFP010204807.1:15345-31650 GCA_023313725.1 Lithobius niger | reverse complement strand
GGCCACACGATTTTTTCAGTTTAAAAGTCGAGATAATGGAGACAATAGCATGATTGCTAGGTTTTAAGATTTGCATTGAATGGGGAGAGGTTAATGGATCTGCAAGATGTTGTCTACCCGGTTGGGGTCTTATGAGAGACTTCTTTTTTTTTAAGTTTAGTACTTCGTGCTGGAAAAAATTTGTGAAGTTATTACAAATGTTTAAATCATCTACGTTGGGAAAGTTTTTTTTTAATTGTTCGTCTAAGCTAATACTTTTCTTTTGTTTTTTATTACAAATAAAGTTTATTTTGTCCCAAATTTTAGTACTATCATTTTTGTTCTTTTCAAAAAAATTTTGGTAATAATTTTGTTTAGTTATTTTAATTTCATTTTCGATTTCTTTTTTTAGAACCTTATATTCATCTGTAATTTTGCCTGGTACATTTAGTGTTTTCCATGACGTTATCATTTGCCAAAGTTTATTTTTTTTATTTATTTTTCCAAGCAGTTCTTCAGTCATCCATTCGTTACGAAAAGAATTTTTATTTTTTCCTTTTTTCTTATTTTTCTTATCAGGTGATTCCTGTTTTCTTATCGAAGTATTGTTTTTGTAGATTTCAGTGATCTTAAGTTCAATATTTCTGTATATTTCATTGGGGTCTTTCAGCAATTTTAAATGGTTCCAGTTAACATTTTCTAGTTGTTTTATAATTCCTTTGTGGTTTATCTTTTGGTAAGTTCTCGATTGACTTTTATTATCAACTGTTAAAGTGTCATTGTTGATATTCCAGATTTGAATTGCCGTGAAGTAATGGTCGGCAAGTTTGATTTTTACCACAAAGGAATTATGCAAAAAATTTGTCGTCCTGGAATAGATAAGGTCTATGCAGGATTTAATAAGTCTATTATTTTTTAGTTCTTCTCGAGTCGGAGATGTGATATGTTCCGTGAAGCCAAGTGCAGCCATACAGTTTTCAAATCTTTCAATATCGTGTTTTTCGGAAATGTCTTGATGACCACGTAGGATATTAAAATTAAGATCCCCTAGCAGAATAATATTTACATTATTTTTGATACTTTTAAGATAGTTTTTTAAGTTGTAGATAAATTTTGTACGACTAGCAGAGGGTTTTTTGTATATTGATAATAATAAGAAGTCGTGTTCGTTTAGAGAGAAGTTGCAGATGCTTGATTCATTATCATCAAGTTTTATGTTTTTATGAACAACATTCTTAATAACATTTTCAAGAATGAAAATAAGTATTCCACCACCTCTTTGTGCAGGCCTGCAATTATGGTATTGTTTGTAGTTATTCATTTGAAAATACTCACATTCATCTTCAGAAATATTAATTTCTGTAAATATAATAAACTCCCAAGCAATTTCAGAAGTTTCAAATTCAGCCATCCAGTCAGGCCAGTTAAGCTTACAACTTCTTATGTTAATATGTAGAAATTTAACATTCGATTTTGGAGCATCATTTAAAAGTTCGTGCAGTTCGCTGAAGTTATCGCAGACATTGTTTGCAAAGTCTTCACTGTTTAGTAAGACATCTATGAATTTAAAACAGATGAGTCTTGCTGTGTGTTTTCCTGCTCACTTAATGTATTTCGTGAGGCTCCATTTTGGTCTTTATCCATGTTTTTGTCTAGGTTAGAAACTAGATAGGTTAGGTCTTCTTCACTTTTTAGGATTTTCGGTCTTCTGTCTTTTTCGGTTTTTCGGACGTGAATCTTCCCGTCTTTAAACCAAATGAATTTATGCGTTCCCTTTAATTCTTGCTTCGATTTCCAGAATAAAGCCTTGTAGTAAGGCGTCAGGTGTTCATTAATGTAAATACGGTCTTCATTGTTGTTACCAAAGACATCACAATTGTTGAGGGATTTTTTATTTTTGTTGTTTACCCATCGGTCTCTTTCTACACGATTCTTGAATTGGATAAGGATGGATGGTGTTCGGTGATTATTTTTTGTGGGTAATCGATGGGCTTTGTCCACCCAAGTTTCATTAAAGTCATGTAATTCAATGGCAGCTGCAATTCTATAAATGGTATCTTTCAGGTCCTCATTTTTTTCCGTCTCCACTCCAAAAATTTCAACATTTCTGTTGCGTGCATACTGTTCACTTTCTTCCTGTGTTTGTTTCACTGTTTGTACTGTTTTTTTCAGGTCGTAAAATTCTTGTTGTTCCGGAATTAGCACCGTGTTTCCTATGGTTATATCAGTCGTGGTAGTGTTGGAATTTTCCAGTTTTCTTAGTCTTGCAATTATGGACTTATTTTCAGCGAAAAGTATTTTTTGGTCCACTATGATTTCATCATATTTATCATTTATAAACTTAATACTCTTGAGTATATTTTCATTGTCGAGTGACATACTATCCAGTTTCGTCTCTACTTTTGCAAGTTTCTGTTTTAGTAGATCGTTTTGTTTGGTCATTTCATTTGTGTTGAGCAGGAGTCGATCATAGTTACTGCTTTGAGTTTTGATTTGTTGGAGTATTTTTTTATTCGTTTCGTTTATTTCTTCCAATTTGGCGCCAAGCATAGTGTCATTTGTCAGGAAGGTTGGCGAAGCATAGTCTTCAGTTGTAAGATCGTCATCTGATTTTTCTGCATCCTTGTTGGAATGCTTCCGTGTTCTACATTTTTTGCACACCCATTCGTCACGTTTTTTTTGCCCCATTGATGAAATTGTGGAGGCGGATAGACCAGAGCATTTCTTGTCGTGGTGCACTTTACTTTTGCAGGTCGCACAGTTAAAATAATCCGTGTCGTGAAGATTCAACTTATTTTCACAGTCTCCACACCGAGCCATATTGAAATGGCGCGAGGAGGCTTCCGTAGCAAAAAAAAGATTCGATCGCGACCAAATTCGTGATGAGTACGCAGCACTTCCGTAGAACGGGGATTCCTGAACGTGTCCGATTCAGCCTTAAAATCACTCATAAAATCCAAAATTCTCGGTCAAAAAACTTACGAGTGGTCTCTAATTGTGCAGTGGACGTTCCCGCATCGCATTCGTTCGTTGAATCTGATGGATGCTCGTTTTAAAGTCCGGAAAAATGATAAATGGCAGTGCAGAAATGGGAGAGGCCAACTGGCCATCTAGCCTCCATGATGCCTCAATAATAATCTCAATAATAATAATAATATAATTTAACCACGAAAGTGGCAGGAAACAAGAAGGGTGTGCCACTTAGGATGTCCGAGTCGTTTCTGTGAGTTTAATTAACTGTAGGGATAGAATTTCGGTCGTCTGATAAATCGAGAAAGGTCTGCACTACCCAATAAGGTTTTAAAGTGCAACGGAGAACGTGTCCGAACCGTATCTTCTCTTAAGGAATTCCAAACACTGATTACCCTTACAAAAAAGAAACTCCTCTAACTCCTGCACTCTAGTCTTCCAGGCCAAAGAATGGCAAGTCGATCGACAATAACCCTCGAACAATCTTAAAGGTAAGGTGTAAATCAACACGAAACCTGCGCAGTTCTAAGGACTGCCGGTTTTGTCACGAGTTTTCAACACATCTCGGCCTCGTCTCAATCTTGGTGCACCGTTGTTGCATATGGCTTCGGGAAGAAGTAAGCTCACGTTTATGTGACACATTATTGGCACGATCTGAGATAAACTTAGTTCAGTTGCCGATGATTTAGAGAATGTCTTTTATTAAAAACAGTGAACTTAGTTGAGTCTCAGCTGGGAAGGGTTTTTTTTTTTATGATCTACACTCCTCCCAATACATGCCTTCGTGTACGATTTATCGATATTTGTTTTGTGTATGCGTATCAAATACTCATTGAATACTTATTTTCTGAGATTTTTGCAGGATTTTGTCAGAGGGGGGGATGACTAGGGGGGCATCTGTACTATAAAATAATTACTTGATTTTGATTTGGGCTATTTATTGCCCTTAGAAAAAAAAAAACATAAATTTCCATTTTTGCCATGTAAGCGCTTAATATAAGCTAGCGTATTGAGTCTTGCATCTACTCTACATTGCTTAAACTATAATAACCTAAAGGGAAATAAATTTTTCCAAGAGTGCTTTCAATAAGCCAGACATAAAATTTTTTTTTTGAAAATTGTGGGGCCCCATATTTTCTTGCGCCGGCCCTGGAATTGGGTATTATTATTTTACAACAGAAAAACTCTACATACGACCTCCTTCTCCGACGTATTTTTTTTTTATTTCTTCTGTTTAATTGAGCTCATCGGTTTGTCTATAGGGCAGTGACACAACGTAGTATTATTGTGTATAACTCTATGGTGGAGCTGGTAACTGGGTTAGTTGCAAGGGGCACTGGAGGGAAAAAAGAAGGTCGTCTTACTGAAGACAATGCTATTAGACTGGATTTCTTAAGCCTATAACGCATGATTTTTGTTGTTGGAGAAAGCAACATTTTTTTAAGCCCAAGAAATCCACTCTCAAAGCACTGTCTTAACTAGAATTGCCGTTTTTTCCCTTACATTTTAATCTAGTGCACCTTGTAGCTATGCCATCCAAATGCTTGCTCGTACCCATACTTGGAGCCAATATGGTGGCAAATGTCACTGCTCTATACAAGTCTTGTCCTTGCGGGAATATGCTCTCGCTGTGCTAGCTCATTCCGCGCGGGTTTTTTTTATCCGGGTTGGACTGGGACTGATATCGTTTGGCTTTTCTGCCATACTTTGCGGCGATGCTTGAAACTAACCATTGGGGGAGTCCACACATCCGTAGCTGGAGCGCAGGACTTGATGCTGAAGAGAAAGCTGGCTGGATGGAACACAGTTTCACGCTGCGCAGAGACGATGACAGCTATTACACAAGTGGACAACTTTTTTTTCAAGTAAGGATTTATCCCATTCGGTTGTTCACATTTCCATTCTTGTAGACAGGTATGATAAGTGGCCAGTGGCGTAACCAGAGTTTTGTACTGAGTAGGCAGCAACACTAACAATTTAGCAGAATGGTGTGGAGGGAGAAGCCAAGAACAGCTAGCGGGTCCAGGAGAGCGCTGTGAGCTCCCTTAGCGGGGTCCACGGCGGAGACTATGCATTTTTGCTATTTTTCGGTATTTTCTGGCCATGTAAAGTGACGTTTGAAACGTTTTTATAAACTAAAGTTTGCCGAGTGCAATATACGTCGTATAACAGAGTTAGTAATGTAAGTCTTTCATTTTTTCATAACTAAATACTTATTTTAAACACGATCCTGATGCTTTGTTAGAAATGTTGGTAATTTTAAGCCGAATATGGATACAGCAAGCGAAATAGCAGAAATATGCCCTAGCAAGCGTAACCCAGCTCTCATCCACAAGCCCAAACAAGGGTAAAACAGTCTGTCCAGAGTTTTTTGTGGGTGAGAGCTAACTGATATTAAATGATCAAAATATGGAGTTTGTAACTGTCTTATTGTTCATCTTTACTGATTTTCGTGATGTCCGAGGCATTCTAGTCCAGCAAAAAAACACTTGTCTAATAGAACGTTTTGAGCATTTGTAAACATAAAAACAACCGAGTTGAGTTTAATAATTGATTTGATTTACCAATTAATGAATTATTTCTTATTTCGCCCTTTGTTCCCAAGGAAAATTGTTACCTTTGTTACCAGTAGTAAGGGAGAAACAGTAGAAGTAAGGTGCATCCTCCATCACGTATAAATGCAGCCATCTTGTACTTGTACCATGCATTTGACAACTTGTACTTGCCAAACACTATTGTTCAAGTTCTATCGTAAATTTGAATTAAATTCAGTGGTTGTTACAGCATAGGAGTTGAGTTGTGGTTTGGTGGATAAGCAACTTGACTAAACCGGAAGTTTAAGAGCGCGGCGTCAAAGGACGTACCGCCACGCCAATCGGCACTCGCGGCCGCGTGATCGGAAATTTACACCCAACGCACTAGGTTTAATCCCTCTAATCCATCTTTCAACATGGCGGAGAAAGCAGACGACGCCTAGTATAACGCGGTACTAAACTGGTATAACGGTACTAAATTAGATTTAGTAATTTATTCAATTTTGCTGCTGCTACGACATTTTAACTTGGTTAAACTTACTGTTGTCACAAGAAGATGACTCATTCTACACCGGTTTTCTTGCAAATATCATGCATTCATAAGCACCCCGTCTCTGTTACAAAAATACGATATTTACTTCCCCAACAATCGGCGTTAAGGTTTCGTTCGACTGTCAAACTTTGTTATAAAACACAGTGGCACGTACGCCTGGCAATATTACAATCTCTTATCTTACCTACGTTTCATACATCATAAACAAACGTGGAATTTTCACAGAAAATTCCACCGCCTACGAGCGGATCAACCGCGAATACCGCATGGCGGCTTGGTCAGGCGGAAGTAGCAGACGCGCTTTGTATTCTGGGTACATTCGTGAGTCACGCTTGCCGAAGACTACGCACTTCGGCTATGCATTTGTGCTGGGAGTTGCTTATCCATTCAAACACAACTCAACTCCTATGGTTACAGGAAAAAAAAACTCTGTTAGTTGTTTTTCTGTTTTTGAGTGCCTAATAAAGTCAAAAAATGTAAACGCAAAAAGAGATTTGGCCAATATGCCGAATATGCCTTCCAAAGCCGGGGGGGGGGGGGTCGCCCCACCCCCACCTCTACCCCATTAGTTAGGCCACTGTGAGTGCCGTAGAAATGGAACAACAATACAGTTTGTAACAAATAAAGGCTATAACTAAATAAAAAAAATGACCAATTAAAAAACAGAAACTGCAAAAAAGGAATGGGGAAAACGTCGGTGATTTATCATCATAGATTATGAAAAATCGTTTGAAACTATTAAGATTTAACCCCCCCCCCCCCAAAAAAAATGCGAAAATGCAATAAAATCATCATGGTTTTCGTGGCTTTACCACGTGTTTCAGACGTATGATAAATGGTACAGGTGTACCATGGTGTGGTGTACTGTCCTTTAAATCGCGTTTACCATGGTAAAACTGGCCAACTTTACCATAGGTTTGAATCCACGTTAAAATCATCCTCATTTTTACTGGGGTAGAAGTTAAGGTTTTATCCTAAGAAATCCTTAAAACCGGTGAAACAAGAAAAAAGTATGTAATACATCAAGGACGCTTGGTTCGGCTGGACGCTCGGGCGACGCTTATGCTGCGGTGGTACGGTACACCATACACTTTTTTTTCCTTTTTTTCATTGGCTTTTAAAGGTTTTATTTTTATTTTTTGGAGCCATTTATCCGTTAGCGTTTTTTGCTTTAATATCACTGACTTTAACGCTGTGAACCTGCTGCTTTGTAGCAATGCTGCAACTTTCAAGTGCAACAAAGAAATCAAACTAACACACAATGATATTGGGTGATCCAACTAAATAAGGTGTTACGAACCAACACCCTATAAAATTAATGGCTAATAAGAGAAAAATAATGATAGAAATGTGAAATGATAGGTGTGATGAGGACGTTTACACGAGGAGGGAGGGAAGTTACGCACAGTGAATAAGCTTAAATATGGGCCAGACATGTGAGAGTTAGCATGGATAGGATTTCATTCTGGACATTCTGGAAAGTTAAGTAATTCCCTATGTACGTTCTTATTGCGTTACTGTTTTTCTGCACGTTGTATTTGGTTGTTAGTGTGTGCGTTCCAGGTCGTATGATCCGGAAGTGTCAAAAGTGTGGGTTATCGGCAAAAGTATGGGGTAACTTGATAACCCACACTTTTTGCGATGACGCACAGTTCGGGTGTTGGTTAACGGGATTTAACCTACGGAAATTTAGCACGGCGTTGAGTTAGCGTGGCGTCGCAGCCGTGGTATAATGTGATTGAAACCATCATTTAGCTTGGTGTATAACGATTTCTTTTCTTTATCTTAATGTCTCTGCAGTTGCTTACGGTGCGATTATTTTGTTGCCGGATGCCAAAACTTCGATTATTGTACTTGACTCAGCACTACACGCACCGGGTAATGGTTGGACGATTTTTCTTTACGCTGCACTTTCTGCAATTGTGCGAAATGGCGCAGGGTTTAAATGTATCAAACTGAAAGTTTAAAATTACCACCTTGCTAGTGGTGTTCATGTTTTTATTTTAGAGGGTTAGTTCAGTCCGAACGTAAGCCAAAAAATGCATCTAAACTAGGAATAAAACGGTGTTCTGAATATTGCAATTACACATCCGTTTATTTTCCATATCGACAGGACACAAACCTATGGATATTGATTTTTGCCCAGCGCTCGACAGGCATTTTGCTGCTGCACTTACATGATTTCTGCCCAGTGCTCTATCTCGAATTTCGAACATAAGGACCCCATTCGACCGGTCATAGGTCTCCATAGGCAATGGAAAAGGAAACAAATCAATTTGTACTTATAAGGCTCAGTGAAGGATCGATAAATAGACATAAATGGCTGTTAATAATATAAAGGAAAACTGGAAATAAAGCCGGCAGCGAAAAATCATACACTAGAATAGCGTACTACAATAAGCCAACTTTATGCACTTACGTTTGATTCAAGTAACGTGACCATATCGGCAAAGACCATATCGGTGACGTGAATTGGTAATGGACCGGCGCAACGACAGTTTCCACTCTGCCTTCCATATTTAGTCCTGTACCCTAAGCTAGGACCCTAGGTGATCTCACTCCTGTGCTGCTATGGCTCTGTATTATCAAGAATTTATAGGGTCGGGGAGGAGCATTAGTAACTAAAAAGTCCCTATTGAAATGTGTTACATTCATTCCTATTAGCTCCATCCGAGTTTTCAGAGGGCAGCACGCGTTCCCTCTGATAATTTGGGTTCATTTTTCAGCCCAAATCTAAAGTAAACTAAATTACAACTAAGCTAAACTAAATAATAATTAAATACACGCTAGTGTAGTTTAGTTCCATTTTTTGGCTGAAAAGAAATTTTTTGGCAGTGAGTAGAAAATCCCCCATAAAACAAAACTCATGGCGCCCTCTGTAAACTTAGACGGAACTAATAGGAATGAACCTAAGACGTTTCATTAGTGGGTCTCAGGCACAAATTCTCCTCCCCAACCCTAGAAATTCTTGGTATCATGTATTTATTATATGCATTCGTAATTATTAATATTGTTTTTCAGTCATGCTATGTTCTTTCATATATGGACGTGCCCTTGAAGGTCATGGTTAAGGTGGCTCAGGCCCTGCTTGTCACTAAGGGTAGCTGTTGGCAAAGGAGGCTCATGTGGTACCAGAAAGTACTACAGGTAGTACTTTGCTCCACCTGTGGTGGGAGCTGGCTACAGCTCTGGGCATAAAAGGGCCCTGCACCCCCTTCAGGCTTCGCTCTGGGAGCTAACCCCTAACCAGCAATAACTCACCTGGAAGTATGCTACTCTGATACAGCCTAACCTAGAGCATCCTTGAACCAGGGTTGGACTGGGTTAGATTTTCCCATTTGTTAGACAGTCAAAACAGAGCGCCGTCCCTGAAGGGGGGAGTCTTCGGTCCTTTTAAATATGTGTAAATTACACGAACTAATTTTTTTGGTGGGGGTTGGGGGGAGGGGGATTGAGGCTTTAAAGTGTTTGGCTATCAACGCTGATGTGGTGACATGATAAATACACTTTATTGGACAAATTCATTACAATTTTCATTGCAAATGGGCGAACCCCAATGGGAGCAATTGTAGACAGGAAGAAAGGAAAATATGCCGACACTTTGTCCGATATAAAGTGTAATTCTTGCAAAACGAAACCTCAATCACTCATATCTTATTACCATAACTTATGATACACAGTACTTTAACATAAAAACAACCCAAGCAAAATAATTTCAGAAAATAATAAGTTTTTTTTTTTAGATTCATCGTTTCTCATAACGGTAAAATCAACGGAAGCAGCGATCTGTTTTGAGAGCGATGAGGTGTGTGTTACAATATTAACGTTTAAGCTACGTCCTTTGCGTTGTGTTTTTCCCCCTTCTCAACCGATATCAAGAGAAAATAAAGAAAAGCTAATATTAAAAATACGTTAATAATAAAAAAAGCGTAGGTCGTCAGGGCGCATCTTTCATTGCCAGAGCAGCACACGGCCCAGTCCGACCATGCCTGGAACCACTGCCAACATTCATAAAGACACACCGCGTGGCCCCGGAATAAACCCTGAATTCTACCATCCTTCTGGCTTCTTCCTTCAACTGGGGTAAGTGGGGGTTGCACCGGTTCGAAGCCAGGTCACGCCACTTGAATGAATCGTAAGTGCATAAAGGTGGCTTACTGTACGTACGGTATTCTAGTGCACGATTTTCGATGATGGCTTACTTCCAACTTTCCAAGCTTTTAACTCATCTTTGCTACTTCTGATCGACCAATCAACGCAGACCGAATTAGGGTCTGCTCTTCTAGCCTTAGGCAGGTCGGGGTTTTAAGTTAGGACTTCTGTGCTTAAAGACCGGTTGCCACCAAATTAGCATTGCAGCATTTAGGCATATCGAGTTCTATCTCGCAGGAAGCAAAGCAATGCACAAAGCAAAACTTTTAAACGCTGCAAACAATCCACGTGACTCCTTAATTATTGAGTAAAAATTTGGTACGCCCTCGTGCACCTGGAAACAAGCTGTAAGGCTTAACGATATTAGTGTCACTAGATGGCGACACGGAAAAATATAAAGAAATTCCCCTGGCGCCATCTAGTAACACTAATATCGTTAAGCCTTACAGCTTGTTTCCAGGTGCATGAGGGCGTACCCATTTCTGCTCAATAATGAAGGAGTCGCGTGGATTGTTTGTATAGCGTTTAAAAGTTTTGCTTTGTGCGTTCCTTTGCTTCTTGCGAGACAGAACTCGATAGGCCTAGAGGCTGCAATGCTATTTTGGTGGCAACCGGCCTTTAAAGGGTTTTAAGTTTTAAGGCGAACATTTGTTAATCACAAACCATCGAAATGCCGTAAGTCGTGGTAAGCCTTTAGCTATCTTTCGTTTGCCAAATCATGTTATTGCAAATAAACGCCAAGATGTCAACGGATTCTTGCCGTGAAGTTTATTTCATTGCACGTATTTCGTCTAATTTAATGAGAAGTGCAACGTCTGCTCCAACTCCATTCCAACTCCAACTTCATCTAAAAATCGCACTAGCACACGCTTTTTTTCTATCTATTATAATCTGCCTCTTGTGCGGATATTAGATTCTATACCACGCGCCATGGCTGTTTGCTGTGACGTGCATATCACGTGACTGGGCTAGTCCAATCAGACGGCCAAACAGCCGTTGTTCTCGTTCGTCACTGGCTAACTCATGGTGACGTCACGGCAAACAGCCATTGCGCATGGTTTAGACTTTCTTAGCGCAAGCAAGAGGTTACTGGTTTGTTTATATATACTAGTCGTGGGCAACTATACAAGTCGACCAAGAACTTAACAAATCTGTGGTCAGAGACTGTAGCTGTTGAAATTTTGAGGTCGGGGGGGGGGGGGCTTAAAGTCAGAAGGGCTCCTCTCCTAAGGTCTGGGCCGGTGGTTTTAATGGTACCTGATAAATTCTCAAAATTTGTAATTCCTTTCAAGGAATAAATAGGCCTAAATCGTTGCAAATAACATAATATAAAATTAAATTCGAAATAAACCAGCAGCAAAAACCTTACACGGAAATGACGTAGTGTACAGTAGCGTAGTGAAACATAAGTGCATAAAGGTGGCTTACTATATACTACGTTATTTCTGTATAGTGTATATGATTTTCGCTGATTTTCGCTTATTTCCACTTTTAACCTCATTCAAGACTCTAAATAAAATCGTTAGGGTAAATATTGGAAAATTTCGCCCTAAAACCCGTAATGGCTGCTGGCTGGGCTGACCTTACTCCATTGACCTTGAAAAACCCGGCAACACAAAGTAAAAGTAATGCTGAGATTGCAAACACGCAACTCTGTAGCCATGGTTTTAGAACAAAGTTAATTACCGGTCTTACTTGTAGACCGTAGAGAAAGAGTTTGTGAGGATATCCGTTGAAATGAAAGGAACAATTCATAAATCAAAACACTGCTGATACTGCCTCCCTCCCCCCATTCCCTGGAAAAACAAAACAAAAATCAATAGGCGTATAACGGTTTGTTGTGTAACTGCCCATTACAAACACGTGCAACCATGTGTACTGGAAAGCTACATCTTGAGATACAATCACGGACGTTGCCTTGTGACTTCCGGTATGTGTCACTCTGTATAGATTGATTTTCTGCACAAATTACTTTATGATTTGCGTTGTAACTGACCGGTAGAATGGTCGCCTTATTGGAAAATAATTTACACGTTGACATAGTGACCGACAGGCCCTCATATATTTAGTTTGACCACATGTTCCAAATCTCGACCGTGAAGCAGTTCGACGCCAGTCTTGCAACATTCGTCATGTTTTCGGTGGAGAATGGGTGGAACGATTCTCAAAGAATGTCTTCTGATTTTTCAGCAACAGGCGATATGGCGCCCAGCAAAGCACGCCTGGGCAACCGGACAACAACTAGTGAGGTTATCGAGTATTTTGAAGACCATACTTCTCTGCTCGGGGTGAGCCACATACTGAAGAGCAAGAGTTACTTTTGGACTGTGGCCTATCTCATGTGTTTGTCCATGGCTCTCTACCAGTCTTGGGGAGCGGCCTCCGAATATTTTTCGTAAGTATATAAGTTTCCTACAATAGGGCAGTGACACAACGTTGTATTAATGTATATCACTCTATGATGGAGCCAATACTCAAACGATGTCGGATTTAGCTCATCCAAATAGCGTCGTTACCATGGCAACGACATCTTTTGCCGTCGCGATTAAATTCTAGCTGCGAGTCGTTACGTAAACGTACCCTTATAGTCAAAATAGTGTTAAAACTCGTTACAACAATTTAAATCTTAAAAGCGAAAATCGCTTGTTGCACTCATGTAGTCTTTGCCGTTGTGTACTTTACACGATTTATGCTTTCGTCTCAGTTCCTGAGTTTGATAATCTCTCATTGGTTCTCACAGGCAGAAGAGTGCCCAGAAGTATATGATTAGCAGCAAGAGGCTTCTTCCTTTCCCATCCGTCACCGTCTGTCCTTACGCTATCATACCAAGAACGTTCAATATGGCCTCCATACCAAACTACAACAATACAGTAGACGAAAATAAAGGAGACAAATGCAAATCAGACGAAGAAATGGATAGCTGGGTAAGCTCATAGAATTAATGTTTTAATCTTTATGCTGTTCGCACGTACAAACAGAAAAAAACCTTGGATTAACTCATGCACACTGTTTATTGCAGCACGTAAAATGTCCTATATGTATCCTGTACGGTTCCCAATATTAGGCTGCGAACAATGTTACGTTCTCAGGTCAAAACCGTTTCAAAACGACCAGGCCAAGCATTTTAAGACAATTTTTTATCTTTATGTAATACTAATTGAAGCCCGAAAATCAGCGTTTGTTAGCCTGTGCGTACAAAAAGATGATTGAAGAAACTTAGTTTGATGAAACAGACTTACACATGCTCATCCAAACTGTACCAATAGTACAAACGGTGCATACAGCACCAACCGTGCGTGCATACAACACTGGTACAGTTTGGACACTCATTGTCGTCCATGTTTCATCAAACAAAGTGTCTTCAATCAAATTTTAGCATGCACAGGCTAAAGGACACTGATTTTCGTTCGCTTTGCTTACTCAATCAGCGCATCTCCCTTCAGCTATTACTCCCTTGGTTAGCGTAAATAATGTAGCTGGAATGGTTTTAAAAAATAAACAAACTGGATGATGATTTTCTCTGAAAGTCCGTATCTACGAAATAAATACGCTTTTCCATAATTTCAGGTTGACAATTTCGAGGACAACTTAGCTTAAAACTTAGCGTTAAAATTATACGCTTTTAGCTGAAGCGCACATTTTGTTATTTTACCCAACAAATCATCCCCAGAAACTTGATGTATTCACTGTAACTTGAATATCAAATCAAAAACCAAAACTGGTAAAAGGGACAGCCAGTTCCGAATGGTTCGGCCCTTCAAAGGAGTGATATCAACACACCAAAACATTCGCTAAGTTAATCGCACCGACTAATAGTTGGAACGTTAAATGAAAACTAGAACATTGCGACTTTCGGTAGTCCAAAGTAACATATATATATATATATATATATATGAACTGAACAAAAAACGGCTTCGCCGCTTAGAAAAAAAACATATAGAGCTCGTATCCCATACTCACAGCCCTGAAGCTACACGAATAAAAACGAATTAGAGTTCACAACGCAACGAACTATAATTTGGGTTCATTTTGTGCATGCATTTTTATCTTTCAATTTTGTAGCGTTTTACTGTTTGTGGCGTCTATTTTGTGTGTGTTTGTGGGTTTACGTTTTGCGAATTTGAGTTTAAATTATAGTTCGTTGCGTTGTGAACTCTAATCCGTTTTTACTCGTGTACCTTAAGGGCTGTGAGTATGGGGATACGAGCTCTAATGTTTTTTTTTTCTAAACGGCAAAGCCGTTTTTTGGTCAGTTAATTTTTTGGCTTTTTTCGCTTCTATTTTATATGTGTCCACTGTCCACCGATTTTTGTTTTCGAAAAAACGGAACATTAGAAATGGATACTTATGTTTAGGTTCCGCCAAAAGTTTGTCCCATGATTATTATTTGACTAGTAGAAGCCCGTGCTACGCACGGGTGGTGTTTGATGCACCGTTAAAAACACTGGGACGATTTCCTTCCTCATGTGTTTGTTACGGAATGTGTGTATCCCGTGTATGTGTACCCTGGCTAGCAAACACAGTTTTTCGTTTGCTTCATTCCCTCATTCAGCGTATCCCTTGTTGCGGAGTCCATACACATATGATTCTTTGCTGCAAAAATGGTTGGAATACGCGTTTGTACATGTGAAATAAATAAATACGCCTTTGTGCATGTGGAGTTGCCGTCCATCCTACGCGACAACTCGATTTTAAAATAGGCAATTGGAGACATTGTAAGGGAGGATTAAACAAACGAAGCTTCAACAATCAGCAAGAGGGCGAGCGGCTCATTCTTCCCACGGTAGCAAAGAAAAAGGGCGAGCGACCGACAATGAAAACGGATATGTGCTCTATCAATTACTTGCGGCCGTCATGTGGCGACCGTCTTGTGGCCGTCTTGTTGCCGTCCATCCTACGCGACAACTCGATTTTATTAATAAAGATGGTACACATTAGCGTATTTCTGGATTTAGCATGCGTCATCTCGATGAGTAGTTGATTCTGGATTGTTTCAGTATCGTGGCAACAATCGCGGAAACAATTCAAATGGCTTCCCTCAGCCCGCATTGAAAAAGTAAATAAATAAGTCACTCAGTCATGTCGGCCGCCCAATTTTGAGCCCGTGGGCCTCAAAATTTAAGAATTCGCACCCTACGGTTTAAAACTTGAAGATTTAAGGAAAGATCAAGACCATTAAATTTTGGTTCTCCACAACGAGCTAGCTAACTCAAACAACGACAATGTTCATGGTCATTTATTGGGGCCTCGGCCCATGGCCATGCGCCCACGCTACAAACTAACAGAGCCAACGATAACAAAATTAACCACAGAACAACAACAACAACAATGTTAGTTTCCCGGCACCCAACCATCGTTGCATCTTTTTCGAGTGATGAAGGACTGAAAAAACAAGAGGAGATCGTAGCTAATGCAGGTCCATCTGCTGCAATTGTGCAAATTGAGGATTCGGGCGCCAAAATGGAAGCCCAGCCCGAGGTGCTTCAGAGCCAGTAGGGATGGTTTGTGCAGGGCAAGGGGAGAAGATCAAAGAAACGGGCACGAGTAGTCACCTCCCCCAGTGCTCAATCATCGAAAGTGTATGGTCAAGATATGTCGCTTGTGCAAAATGATGAAACTTGTGCTCCAGTGTGCAGTGTGGCAAGATGCGATGCAGCAGTGATTGAAAGTGGTCCATCGGTCGGTGTGCCAGTCCCAATGCCAGTGCCTGATGTATGCACTGCAATGAGAGTATGTCCAGCAGTGCCACCAATCTCTGAGAGGGAAGGGGTAGTTCCTATTGAGGATACTGTTGTGGAAGTGGTAACTGAATGGGGTGAGAACCCAAGCTGTTTGGTAGAGATGGATATGTTGTCCGACAATAGTAATGACGGAAGTATTAGTGATAAGGATGCCAATAGTGCTAGGTCTGGTGGCTGTGATAAACTGGAGTTAGGCTAGGCCAAATTTCAATATTTGCTCCTGGAACGTGCGGGGAGCCGCCAACAAGTTAGAGGACATTTGGGTTTTAAGTAGGGAATTTGAGATTTTAGGGATTCTAGAATCTAAGTACCCAGGAGGAATGACTCCTTGTTTGGCAGATTGTACGACACTTGCGGGGCACGCTGGTTCAGGTAT
>JAHWFP010204807.1:0-10345 GCA_023313725.1 Lithobius niger | reverse complement strand
ATCTATGGTGAACACGGGTGTAACGGAATTATGGTTATGGATGTTAGATTTAAGTAGTTGTAGTCGTAGTTATAAGATTTAGAATTGAGTGAATGACTCAAGGTCCGTAGGCTCATGTATAAAATAAAAGTAAAAAAAAGTAAAAGTGAGCTATAATCCGATATTGTGCGCCTCGCCTATTGTTACCCTATTGTTACATGTTGCAGCATTGTAACATTTTGACATTGTTAGCCGCTCCGCCTCCGCCTCCTCCTCCTGTCCAATTTTCTGAAATTCTCGTGCGTAAACGAACTCTAATAAGTAACTTTGTACTCAAAATTGCACGGAAGGCTTTTTCTTTTTTTTTTTTCTTTGAACAAAATAAAAAAATTACTAATTTATTTGAAGCGTAAATTCAATATTTCTGTAACCGTAGACCACATGTATATCATTAGCACTTATTTTATACCTGCCTAGGGTCAGCTGTACTGTACCACCTACTCTGCTTGTCCTAAAGTAATAACTCATTTTCTCAGCTTGGAAGGGATTGGATCTCACATCCTTTAGATTAGTAGGCTAACGCCTTAGCCATCAAGCATAATATGACGTAATATTTCGTTTGTTACTAATTGTTACCATCGCCCTACCCGCTTCTTGGTGTTAATTTTGAGTGCTGTACGAATCAGTATTACACAACAATTTTCGGGTTTGGTTCGTTCTCCCTAAAAAAAAAAAAAACAGCCGTCGAAGCAAATGACGACACTCTAATGAAACGTATAAGTGCATAAAGGTGTTTACGGTACTACATCATTTATTATACATGTTTTTTTTTCTATGTTAGCTTGTTTCTGACTGACTTACCACTCTATTTTTAACACAGGAGTCAGCCAACACCCAGAACCAAAAGCATATACTTCAGTATCTCCGAAACCTCACAGCTGAAACCAGAAAAACCCTCAGTACGGATTATGATTATTTCATTGGCGAATGCAAGTTTGGTGGTGTCAGATGCAACCTCAGGTATGTCCCAGCAAGTTTTAGGAATGACAGCACCCGTAATTAACTAAGTATACTGAAGTAAAGGTTTCTCATGGACTAAAACACTTCAGCACATTGTGGTGCCTAAAACGTTAAGGAGACAGCTAATTCGTGTCTTTTCTGTTTGACTTTGGTTCAGTTAAACCATAGGAGTTGAGTTGTGTTTGGGTGGATAAGCAACTCCCAGCTCAAATGCATAGCCGAAGTGCGTAGTCTTTGATGGCAAGCGTGGCTCACGAGTGTACCCAGAATGCAAAGCGCGTCTGCTACTTCGCCTGACCAAGCCGCCATGAGGTATTCGCGGTTATTCCGCTCGTAGACGAATGGCATTCCACCGTAGGCGGTGGATTTTCTGTGAAATACGCCCTGAACTACGTTGTTTATGATGTATCAAACGTAGGTAAGATAAGAGATTGTTATACTGCCAGACGTAGGTGCCATTGTGTTTTGTAACAAAGTTTGACAGTCGAACGAAACCTTAACGCCGATTGTTGGGGAAGTAAATATCGTATTTTTGTAACACGAGACGGGGTGCTTATGAATGCATGATATTTGCAAGAAAACCGGTGTAGAATGAGTCATCTTCTTGTGACATCAGCAGTTTAACCAAGTTAAAATGTCGTAGCAGCAGAAAAATTGAAAAAATTATTAAATCCAATTTAACACCGTTATACCAGTTTAGTACCGCGTTATACTAAGCGTCGTCTGCTTTCTCCGCCATGTTGAAAGATGGTTTAGAGGGATTAAACCTAGTGCGTTGGGTGTAAATTTCCGATCACGCAGCCGCGAGTGCCAATTAGCGTGGCGGTACGTCCTTTGATGCCGTGCTCTTAAACTTCCGGTTTAGTCAAGTTGCTTATCCACCCAAACAGAACTCAACTCCTATGGTTAAACCGTACCTTAAAATATCAAACGAGCTCACTTTTGCTTTCTAATTTTGAAATGTTGTCGACTTAAAGGTTGCCTATTCACCGAATGACACGTTGAAGCATCTATACCACACGCCATGGCTGTTTGCTGTGACGTGCATATCACGTGATTGGGCTAGTCCAATCAGACGGCCAAACAGCCGTTGTTCTCGTTTGTCATTGGCTAACTCATGGTGACGTCACGGCAAACAGCCATTGCACATGGTTTAGCGCCGTCTTGATTTCAACAAGCGAAGGAATGCGCAAAGAAATTTCTTTTTACACTACAAGCAAGCCGCGTGCTTCCTTAATTATTGAATGTAAAGTTGGTGCGTCCACGGGCACCAGAGAGCAAGCGGTCAAGATTAACGATATCACTGTCACGAGATGGCGCCCATCTAGCGGTTCAAAGTCTGCGTTTCAAAACGCTCGATATATATAGAAAAAAGCGCCCGTGATGTCGTTAGGCTTAACTTTACCTCTTGTTTCCTGGTGGGCGTACCTACTTACACTCAATAATTAAGGAGGCACGTGGCTTGTTTGTTGTGTAAAAATTATTTTATTTGCGTATTCCTTCGCCTGTTGAAAGTAAGGGCTAGACAGAACTAAATATCGGCAAATGGCAGATGCTGCAGCTTGTCATTTGGTGGCAATCCCCCTTTAACCATTGTGTGGATCAAGACTTGAATTACACATCTTCTCTATTAGATTTTTTTTGTATGTCTGGCCACTTCAGTGTTGAAGTTTTAATCGTCCAGATCTGTGTGGCGTCGGTGATGGTTGTGCTGTTTGTTGAAATGAGTGATTTGGATTTGAAATGCGTTAATATTAGTAATTGTTTTTCGAGTTTCATTCGCTTTGGTGGTATGGTTGTGTTTATGATTTTTGTGTCCGTATTGTAGGGAATATGTGGTTTACCTTCACCTCTTAGTGAGCCGATATTTTCACAGCAATAAATCCCTATCAAGGTTACAGCTCCTGGCAGGATCGGATTGGAGGGGTTGGGCCACCCCGAGAATGGACTCCAGGGGCCTCGGGCTGATGAGGGGGGGGGGGGGCACGGGGGAAGCGCCTCAAGCTAGTGTTATTTTAAGAAATCAGCATGAATTTTAAACGTTTTCCTGCAACTAAACGGTGTCATTTTCGTAGGAATTTTTTTTCAAATTTCTCCAGAATATTTTTTTTTTAACCAAGGCCTTTTCTCCTGTAGCATATGTGCGTGGGGGAGGAGGATGGTGTCGAGGAAGAGCCGTGTAAACTTGCGCATTTTAAAGAAATCCGTCGGCCTGAATTTGAAATATTTTCCAGCAACTTAAGAGATTCAATTTTCATAGGAATTCATTTCAAATTTTTTCTCCAAAACTTATATTTAACTAGGGCCTCCTGTACTGTGGGGATGGGTTGGGTGGGTGGTGGGGGGGGGGAATATCCGGAACGGAGCCCTGTAAGCTAGGTTATTTAAAGGAAATTGCGTGAATTTGAACGTTTTCCAGCAATTTCGTGATGCAATTTTCATAGGAATTCATTTCAAATTTTTCTCCAAAACTTTTATTTAACAAGGGCCTCCTGTACTGTGGGGATGGGTTGGGTGGGTCGGGGGGGGGGAAATCCGGAACGGAGCCCTGTAAGCTAGGTTATTTAAAAGAAAGTGCGTGAATTTGAACGTTTTCCAGCAATTTCGTGATGCAATTTTCATAGGAATTCATTTCAAATTTTTCTCCAAAACTTTTATTTAACAAGGGCCTCCTGTACTGTGGGGATGGGTTGGGTGGGTCGGGGGGGGGGAAATCCGGAACGGAGCCCTGTAAGCTAGGTTATTTAAAAGAAAGTGCGTGAATTTGAACGTTTTCCAGCAATTTCGTGATGCAATTTTCACAGGAATTCATTTCAAATTTTCCCCAAAAAGTCTTTTAGGAAAAAGGGCGTCCTGTTGTGGGGGCTTCCCCGCGTATCCCCGAGTTCCCATGCGGCCCAATCCGACACTGACTCCTTGAATTAAATCAGCCAATCAGTCATTCAGTTGATAGATCGGTTGGTCGGTATATATTGTTTCCATGTGTTTGTTTTTCGTTGTTGTCATATTTGTTCTTTTATTTTGACAGCATGGCCAGTGACATATATACCTTCAACAACCCATTTTATGGTAACTGCTTCACTTTTAATCCAGGATTTGATGAAAAACCTAAAGAAGTTGACTTGCATACAAGTAAGTCGGTAACTGATACGTTAAAATAAATTTTCATTTAGTTTGCCCTTATAATGATGGTCATTATTTTAAAGTTTGCGCGGCCTATCCTGAGTTCGCCGCAGAACGAACACAGATGATCGATTGTACGTTTTTGGCAGCAGAGTGCCTTGTTGATATCCAAGATGGTTACAAACATAATGGCGGCCGTCGATTAAAGCCGCTCTCTCCAGGAAGACGTAGGCGCTCATAAAATACTTTTAAGACACAAGACATGCCGCGCACACAATAACAGATTCTATTTTAACAGATTAACTGATGGTTGACCGAAACACGTGATTCGCTCTATCTTCTATACTATCTTTTAACTTGAAACTAATATCAGGGATGCTGCCGGTGTGAGAATTTGCCAGTGTAAAAAAAAAATATGTGAAAAATGTGAAAAAATACGAGTGTTGGTGTGAAAACGGCAAAACACACAAACGAAGCAAAACTATCAAATTACCCGCCCTAATCTTTAACCAGGAATTACGTGGCGTGGCGTGGAGTGGTGTGGTTAGCACACGAAAAAAAATTTTGGTTGGTTTACGGGCTGTTGTTTTAAAACGAAGCATTACAAACACACGTAGTCTATGTAAATTAGGTGGACGTTAAGATCAATGGAACAACGCCAACTAGTAGTAAAAAAAATATCAAAATTATGAAATTCTTTGATTTCTTTGATAGATTCCCTAAAATGTTGTGAGAAATGGGTTTACCTTGCTGATTATGTTGTGGAATGTATGAAAAGCCTGATATATGAAAAAATCCAGCAATTATGTAAACCTTTTTTGGCTTTATTTTTAACGACGCATTTTTTTTTCTTGTAGAGTTGGTGATCACCCTCATGCTGAATGGCACGTTCTACCGCCAAATCGAAGGAGGCAAACGAAAGGCGGGAGTCTTAATCCATTCTCCCGGCTCAGCTCCGGTTTTAGATACATCCGCTGTGCAAGACCTTTACGGGGGACAATATATTGAATTCACACTAAAATTGGTAAGAAAAAGAAATAAAAGCTAGAAACCTAGAGCGTACGCGGCCTATCTTGAGTTCGCTGCAGAACGAACACAGATAATCGATTGTACGTTTTTGGTAGCAGAGTGCCTTGTTGATATCCAAAATGGTTACAAAAACAATGGCGGCCGTCGATTAAAGCCGCCCCCTCCAGGAAGACGTAGCCGCTCATAAAATGCTTCCAGGACTCAAGATACGCCGCGCACACAATAACGTTTGCAAAACCACTCATCATTGACATGAAACAATAATGGTCTAGTGACGTAGAAGGCCTTTCGCTCCTCAGTTTGAGGGCGCGTTTAGGCAGCGTGACCTTCTCGCTCGCCGAACGCTAGTTGCTAGTCAATTTTTTATTCATTTACGATTAGTTTCCCCTTGTCTACTAAAATAATGCGGTAGTAGACAACAATCAAATATATTATAAATAACAACACTGATAAAGAACAAAGTGCAACAGTAGTTTTAATCATAGCTACAACATTGTTGTCATTTCACGCTCTTTCCAAAATTTGCTATTCTCCCTAAGAGAACAGCTTCTAGCAATGATCAAACGACGGTAGAATAAATAGCTGCTCGCAGCGAGAATTCAAAATCCAACATGGCGTCCATATCGGGGTTACTGACTCGAAGACAAACCATCGAATGCCGGCATTCGAAAAGCATCCCGTCGTCTTGTACTGCGGTAAAAATTGTTTTCTTGTTGTCGTAAATCGACGCTGTCATGTTGCACGCATCGTACGTCGTGTCGCGAGGCACGAGGAGAAAATTTACGTCCGCGTTGTTGCCATGGTTACTACGTATAGAAACTCGAAAGCCGCATTCTCCGGCAAAGGCGAGAATCAGCCCGCAGATTTAGTATTGACCAAGTAAAAACTAGTAAGCGAGAAACTTGTCGTTGCATAAACGAGCTCTAAACCCGCCCTGAAGAGGGCATCTTCAGCCTCGTGATAATAGAGCAGTGGCAAGTGACGTCATATTGGCTATACGAGATAGCATCTGGGGGGTATAGCTACAAGGGGCACTAGATTAAAATGTAAGGGAAAACCACGGCACTTCTAGTCAAGACAGTGCTTTGAGAGCGGATTTCTTACGCTTAAAAAACGTTGTTTTCTCCAACATCAAAAATCGCGTGTTATAGGCTTAAGAAATCCAGTCTAATACCATTGGCTTCAGTAAGACGCCCTTCTTTTTCCCCTCCAGTGCCCCTTGCAGCTAACCCAGTTACCGGCTCCACCATAGAGTTATATACAATAATCTACGTTATGTCACTGCTTTATAGCGACGGAACGGAAGCATGCTCCATACTACAAGGACTCAGGACTCGAATCCAAATGCAGGATTTGAATCTTGAGTCGATGTAGTATGGAACATTGCTTCCGTTGTGTATGTATTGCCAGGCTGAAGATGCCCTCATTCTGAGGAGAGACAGGCCTACGTCAACAATTCAAAAATAACAAACGCTGTCGAGAAGCAGCTTCGTGTATCCGTAAAAGTCCGATGATTGACGAAGATTACGTCATTTCCCTAATAAGGGCATAAAACAGACGGCGTCCTCTAAGTGAGATATATTGTATAGATCCGTGGTTTGTGTGTCAGCGACCATTCAGAAAAGCTTCGATCTGTGTAATTATTGAAGCAGAAGGTACGCTGTGGTCTTTGCAGTGTAAGCCAGGGTTTTTTCACTTTAAGTCAAATATGACGGTCGTTTTGCGGACAAAAAACAAAAATTCTCTAATAAATTTTCCACCTTGGTCACTCCATCTTGCTTTTAATGCAACGGTGTATTCCAATTCCAAGTACCATTAGCTATAGTTTAAGTGTAGATCATTTTTCTCAATCACTTGTTACATTCCCAAGCTGATAAAAACACCTAGCACAAGCGACCGGTGTTTCATTAAATTCGGAATACAACTCGAGATGATTGAAAAATGATCGATATTATACCAGGCGCTTGTGGTATTACTTCTGGTAATATTTCTCATTCAGTACCAGTTTCGTTGAAAAGCACTTGCTCTCAATCGTCAATTGATTGGCCTGCAAACCAATTGATGCTATCATTGAGTTCATTTCTAGAGTGAAAAGAAGTTCATGAAGAAATCTACGGATGGTGGCTTCACATGTGTGGATCCCAACGATATGAAATACCGTCGCAAGAACCTATACTTCACCGAAGAATCCCCATACTTATACTCTGTCGAGGTAAGAAAGTGAACATCACCATGCCGTTATATCCCGCCCAATCATGTAAGGGATACCAAACAACGATAGTCCCTCCCCCCCCTCCCCAGAGTAAACTAAGCATGATAGAAAAAAATGAAAGTACCAATAGGTAGCCCATTTTATTGTGGGTTTAAACTCATAAGCTCAGTATTCAGTGTTCACTCCATTGGCGTCACGAACAGCTTGAAGACGAGAAGGGTAGGAAGGCAAGAGTGACTCAAAAAGATCCGTAGAGAGCAGCGTCATGTGACGTCATATTGGCTACAAGAGAGATAGCTGCAAGGGGCACTAGATTTAAAACGGAGGGTTAAACAACGGCACTTCTAGTCAAGGCAGTGCTTTGAGAGCGGATTTCATAGGCTTAAAAAAACGTTGTCTTCTCCAATCCCTTATACTTCTAACTTGTAATTCGAAAACAAAGATTCCACTTGCTTAAAAATGTCAGCAACTGCCAACAAATCGACAAAAATCGCGCATTATAGGCCTAAGAAATCCACTCTTAACAGCATTGTCTTCAGTTAAGACGCCCTTCTTTTCCCCGTCCAGTGACCCTTGCAGCTATCCCAGTTACTGGCTCCAGCATAGAGTTATATACAATAATACAACGTTGTGTCACTGCTCTATTGGTTACTGCCGTGCGGTTATTTGGTAATAACTCCAAATCCAGTAGTTTGGGTATCATGAAACTTGGTGTCAGGGTAGGGTTCGCCCCCACGCGCATTTTAAGCCCAACCACAAGTCCATGCACACCCTGTGAGCGGAACCATTAAAATAAAAACCACGCGACGGCTTCCCCTGGAAGATGCTGCACTGCAGCGCACTCGACATCTGCGTTGAACTCCTGTAATTTCAAGGGTTCACTGCAGACTTGTTAAATTCAAACTTCTTTACTTCCTCCTTAGACATAACGCACTTTACAAAAAATAAACATTTAACAATCCGTACATGAATCGAGAAATTGTCCAACAAGACAGTTCGTGCATAGAGTTCTGTCCTTGTTGCGTTCTTGTTGGGAAAGACCTCTTTTCGCGCCAAACCATCTTCATTATAAGGGCTCGTTCCCGCCACAAATTATGGAAACACTTTCGGTAAAAAGGAACGCACGTGTCTCGCACGTGGAACTGTAACCAAAAACCCGGCATTCCAAAGTTGGCCGATGTTTCCTTCATCGTTCGAGTTGAACAACGTAATTAGTCCTAATTACAGTCATTAGGTAATTACGGTCAAGTCAGCAAGCAAGAGATGGCAACTTTACACCTCCAACCCAACGCTATGATTCGTCCACAACAAATTACGGTAAGTGCAGGCCACTAGTGATGCATATCACCAGGAATGATGCACAGAAGGCAAAGATCGATCTCCAACCCTCTGAGCACAAACACATCACCGCACTTTGGCTGCACTGCACACAACACCAACACTGCACCACACCTTTTCCACACTTTCACCACTGCACACTGCTGCACAACGCTGCACTCTTCTGCACATTGCTACACACCACTGCACTCCACAACACCACTCCACATCCACAACACGGCAAGAGGACCATCTCAATACCAAACGGCCCCACTGACACTCCAAATACGACACACCAATTTTACACTCTGCAGCACTCAGGAAACTCTCTCTTTAACGAGCAATCCATGCACTTATGCTTACAACACACCACAAGAAAGCCTTCAAAAAAACTTTCTTTTCGCTCCATCACTTCTCTTGCCACCCTAAACACACCATACCACAAAATATCACACACAACAATCCACCTCCCTGGATCCAACTCAAAAGTACTGTTCACCACTGGAGAAAACACATTTTTGCCATGGCAAACTCCCCTACACTCAGCATTAGGGCGTTTGTCCCCCTTTCCCCAGCAAAAAAGTAAACATGCAACACATATCCAAACAATGCTAACAATAACACTGTAAACCTTGCATGTTAACAACAAGAAAACTTCGTCAGACACAGAATTCAACAACACCTTGGGAGAAGCAAGCACACACCGCAGCTTGTGAAAAGCTTTCCCGCAATTACTGCCCCCTCCCACTTTGTCTGGTGCCTCTTTGTTCACACTGACAGCTAAGGGCAATACCAACTTTGCATAGTTATTTAACATGTGCAAGCCATCACCAGTCAATCCTAACCTAGACTTGACTTTTTTCTTCGTGTTTATAACCAGTAAAGCAGATTTTGTTTCCACTTTCACCACAACTAGGCACCTACACTTTTCCTTTACGCTTGGAGACAGAGGGCCACTAATAGCTTCCTCGTTTACTTGTCTGCTCGTGACATTCCCAGGTTTCCCTCCTGAATCCCACACCTGAGATCGCTTGTACAACTCTTTACCATTCACTCCGTCCTCTCCTTCCACTCCCATGACCTTCAATCCAACCTCATTACTAGTAGTAACCTGTGCAATCACATCTTTCCATCTGCGATTTCCCTCTTTAACCGCACCTTACTTCCGTAAACTAACTCCGCAGGAGTGAAGTTTGCCGTCTCACAAGAAGTAGACTCACTTGCAAACTTAGCTGGTGCTAAAACATCATTCCCTTTGTCAGGATACTCCAAATCCAAAGCCCAGCTACAGTCTTCCCTCGTTCCGTGCAACCTTTCTACAGCCTGAGACTGCGAATGATAAGGCTTACTATTTACAAGGCCGATTTCACACTCCTTCAAGAAACAAGCTGACCGTTCAGGAACCAACGGATTTTTAAGATCCAACTGGAGTTCCACAGAGAAGCCAAGCTTTGAACAAATCGCTAAGCTTTCATTTACTACCATGTGT
Source organism: Lithobius niger (assembly GCA_023313725.1). Taxonomy (NCBI): domain Eukaryota; kingdom Metazoa; phylum Arthropoda; class Chilopoda; order Lithobiomorpha; family Lithobiidae; genus Lithobius; species Lithobius niger. Next base: position 176 of record JAHWFP010204807.1, on the reverse strand, counting down.
GAGTTAGCCTCCCTGACAGCAACTGCTTCAGGATACCTAGTCGCTCTATCACAAACCTTTAAGACATGCGTATTTCCGTCAGACGTCACTTTGAAAGGCTTTACGAAATCAACTTCCACCTTAATGAAATGTGGGGTTGTCTTGTGCGACTTTGCTGGGTGCGGTGCGTTGCGGCG
>JAHWFP010204806.1:0-15902 GCA_023313725.1 Lithobius niger | reverse complement strand
CTATCCGTTCATCCTAATGATACATACACCACTTTTCAAGACTTCAAGACTGGTATTTCATTTTGATTTTCAACGACATTTCTAGGTTTTCAATTAAGGAGTCGCACGAACCCTGGATAATTACTTAATCTGTAGTTCTGTACTAAGCACACTAAAAGTATGGTTTTTACGATTTTTCAGCGATGTTGTTTAGCCAAGTAGAAGGAACCAATCAGACTTATTGTGTTTTAACGTAAAAACTGTAAAAACATGTGAATACAGCAGTAAGGTTTCACGTGGACTAAATACTACAAGAACACTGCGGTATGTGAAACCTTACAGGAAAGTTTATTTGTCTCCCTTTGCTGTTTTGACTTCGGATCAGTTAAACCTTACCTTAAACTTCAAACGAGCTCGTTTTTATTTTCTAATTAGCTAGTAATAAAAATTAATAGTAATAAGTAATTAGCATGAAATCAACCATGGTGAGACTCGGCGTGTCGCCGCAGTCGCCGTGAGGAGGTGGTGTTGGCCCGTTTGCGCATTGGTCACACTCGACTTACTCACTGTTTCCTTTTGCGGGGGGTTGACCCTCCTGAATGTTATTGGTGTCGGCCACTTACGGTCCGGCACTTCCTTGTTGATTGTTGCCATCTTGATGGTTTTCGTCGTCGTTTCCATCTTCCGCATGACATTGTGCGTCAATTGGGCGATAAGTCTGTCATCCTGTCCGGTGTTTTTCAATTTTTGCAGGAGGTACAGATGTATGACAAGATTTAGGTTAGGGGTTTGAATAATATCTCTGTAATGTGTGGTGCAGTGGCAACCCGGACCACTGCACTGTGACTGAGGTTGGCGCTAATGACCAAGTTGTCGACGCGCCATTAAGCCTCAATCCCCCCCCCCCCATGGTGAGATACCTTTTTCTTATTGAAATCCTTTATGGACTGCTCTGTAAGAGGACTTTCTGTCGTCTACTCGGTAAACCCCGTCGATCTATACAATTTCCAAAGCTTTCTGTCGCGTTAATATTTAGTATTCAATACCAGAAAACCCCGGCTTAATGTTTCGGATACGAGAAGCAGTAGCTATATAGCCTTCGCTCATGTCCGATAATGTCCTGTTAAAGGATTTTAGCGAGCGTTAAGCACACCCGGTCATCTGTCTGACGAAGCCCTGTCGCACCGCCAGCATGGATTCCCAGGAGGTCGCCCACCAAGGTGTCCTGACAACAACAACAATCAGACGCCAACAATATTAGATTCCTTGGAAATCTGAACTTCATGGGAGAAGCGGTAACACGCTTCTATGTTCGTTCAATTGATCCCACAAACATCAAACTCATTAAAAACCATTCATAATTATTTTGAAGGTTCTTCTTTTCTGGTGGATACTTTACATCCTTCAGTTATTTTTAATGTTGCCCCAAATACATCAAATTAGGCTTGCGAAGTAGTTAAGCTACAGATTAGATAAAAATGCTGTTTTTTTGTTGTTGTTTAAATTTACAGATTTACTGCTAAATATTGTAATCTACTAAAAAAAAATGACGGGGAATCACGTTTATTTGATACGTTATTGTGCTGGTTAATTGTCTGGTTACGCAAGGCTAAGGAACAAGCAGAGAAGGACGGATGTAGAAAAGAGTGACATAAAAGCCTAAAAGGTTGTTTTTTTTTTTTTAATGGAGAGATGGCTTGAGACGAATTTTTTTTTTTTCGGTAGTTAAGGTTATATTGGGTTTTCAGATCATCTTTCACTACGGGAGACAGGATGGACGACATTTTTTCCCCCCTAGGGTAGGGCAGGTTAGGAAAAAAAACGAGCAAGTCTTTCCGACAAAGTTTTGCAATTTGGCTAAGGAATTGGCTTTTTATTCGACGTATTTCTTGCCCAGCGGTCAGCGATTGTGTCGAACCGGCCAAAAAAGGCAGTCGGTTTTTCCGAATAATAGTCTGAAAATTTTTTTTTATATGTACTGTTACTGCGTAGGCTATTATTGGACTATAAATGATGCTAGGAACTTATAAAATGCGTATGGATGGGAATATCCATGCAGTAACTATAGCTTTATATCCCATTTCGTCACAAGGTCGTCTGAGAGAAAAGCTGTGGGTTTCGTTTCCCGGCTCTAGGACGGTTGATTCAACATCCTCAGAATTTTTTTTTACCAAAGCAACGCTAAAAGGCATCAACTTTCCATCACGAGCGTGAATTGGCGCCATACGGACTCTCCTCAATGTCTATCCTGAAATTTCTAATAGCTTTCGTTATGGGGGCCTTGAATCCGTGTCTGCGTTGACGTCGGGGCTTCTTCAGAGACGGGGGCCCTCCGACTTTATAACCCCAGTCAGTCATCAAGGTATTTGCGACCATGATGGCAGTCTTAGAAACAGTAAGAACGTACGATGCAGAAAAGGGGAAAACTCGGCAATTAATTATTCCAGCGTAATAACAAAGGAGGAGTATTTTGTGTTTAATTTTTTTTTAAAGTGGGTTACTTATTAATGACATTGATGCCAGTTTTGTAAGGCCTTTTTGTAAAATGGAAGCTATAAATGATGCAATAACACTAGTTTGCTAATAATACCAAAAAAAATTGTTAACTAATAGGCAATGATTTGAATTTGGCACCGATGTGATCAGTAGTAACACATTTTAAATAAAGAAAATACTGCAAAACAACACTCCGTCACAATTATGCAGGAAAAATAAAATCGCAGTGTTGCCTTGATTCGCAATACACTTACTACAATACAGTTACTACACTTACTAGTAATTTAAAGGTACGACTCGGTAGGCCACTAAACCGCGGGGACTGAAAATCCGTCAATAAGCTAAATTTATACAGATTATAATTAAACCGTGCGACTTTTATGAAAATATTTGCCAAAGAACCACCCAACTGGGTCCTTTTTTCCACCGATTCTCATGCCAAACGGTTCTTAAATTCCTTACCACCCTTATATTTCAAAGTTTGCTACATGCATCACGGCATCCCACGGCAGTTTCCAGGAATGTTACAATTAATTTCGTTGGTAATCAAACAATATTTCTGATGTTATCACAGTTTGAAAGGTAAATCGTTAAACATCTCAGACAATAGCTGTTTCCAAGGGATTATTACGCCATCCAAAGTAACAGAAGCGATTTGCCAGGGTGGGGGGGAGGGGGGTAGTGGGGGGTATTCGTAGTTTACCGAATTTTCACTACTATTAAAGTAATGAAGTATCAGTTAATTTGCGGTCGAGGATAAACAAGGAAAAAAAGTCTCCTGATAGGCGGAGAAACAACCACAAAGACGTCAAACTGTCTTTGGGGCTTTTTTTCCGCCCCATCAGGAGGAATTTTTTTACTTATTTAGCCTATTTGTCTTTAAACTTATTATTTTCTTCTGCTTATGCAGCATGAGCGGTGATGTTAATAAAGTTTAACGAAGTTTGGTTATGTTCGAGTGGCAACAAACTAATTGGCCAGCTAATTAACGAAAGAAAACATCGCTTGCAAGCAAGCACTGTGCACGACAAGATATTTAAAAAATAACAATTGAAAGAACCACACAAAAAAAAAAACCACTCTGAATGAATGCAGAGTAACCCGGTCTAAACCATGAAGTAACTAGATTAAAACCCTAAAAGTAAATTTTAAAATTGTTTCTTTCATACATTTTACGCTATTTTTTTAAATTATCAATTAAGATTTAATTTTAGATTGTGTTATCTTTATGCAACTTGTAATTTCGTGTGGAACTAACTTCAAGTAAATATTGATCGTCATAGAACAGTCAAATTTCTGTTTAAATATTTAATTGTTTAAACAAACGATTCGCTAAGTTTAAAAATTCTTGATTTAACTCAATTTTCATCTGTTCACTTTAATGTACACGCGCTTAATATTACGTCACGAGATCCACCTAAGTTTTAAAACACACTATGGTTTCAATACTCCTAACGAAGTGACTACTTAAGTTCCGAAACACACACCGTTTAAAGGGCTGCAGCCACCTAAGTGTCCAAACACGCAACGTTTAAAGGGCTGTGCACTTAAGTCAGAATACACAATATGTTTAAAGGGCACGAAAGGAGCCACCTAAGTTGCAAACACACTCTGTTTAAAAGACTTGAAAATGACGTCAAAAGTCGCCTTAAGTGACATTCTACGCAATGTAAAAATTAGGTCGACACTAACTTATGGCGACATTGGCGTGTTTTTGGTCTTTTCCTGTGTTAAATCGCTTGAATTTGAGTTTCTCTTTATTGTCTAAAGGTGGCAACACTATACAGGCTGTCTGACGTCACGAAACGGTCGTATACAAAGACAACTCATTGGTTCTTTACTTTGTCGCCCTAAGTACAGTTTTTTTCGTATGTCGCCCTTAGTTGCAATCCTCGCGCATGTGTGTGTGTATTTGTGTGTTTGTGTGTTTGTACCTCTACTCATCCGGAACCAAAGCACGTACAAAGATTGGAGTAGGACTAAATGAAAGTTAATTAAATTGCGCACAGTATAGGTGTATTTCATCGCTGTAACTTGATATTATCACCCTCAACTACGCGAAAAACCCTGAAAAAATAACGTCAAATTTTTTTTAACCCTTTTCATGTTTGTTCATGACGTCATAGTTTGTTCATGAAAACCTCCTAGAGCAAAGAGAGATGATCTGGAAAAGGATGCATGAACGACGTATTTTGTAACACACCACATATACATCTTAAAATTGGTTTTATACTGACTTGATGCAGGGAAAAATCAAAACAATAGATTTGGTTTTAAAACGAAGTCAAACATTCGTGTTTCTGAAGCACAGAGGTGTGTGGATTGAACGAGCAAAGCGAGCAATTGCCACGTAAAGTAAACCTTTTCAATGTGTGTCTCGGTTTGCTCTATCAATCTTTCATCTCTCACCTTCGTAGGAAATCCCATCTTACGTTCTGCACATGTTTCTCCAAGTGATGGATCTTCAGAAAGTTAAGTGGTAAGACGCCCACGGAAAAATCTTAGTAGGATGTAAAATACAATTTTCTTAAAATAAGTAAAACAAGAAAACCCATATAAAGTGCATACTAACACAAATTACAAGTGATGTGTGGTTCTTGGTGGTTACATTGATTCAGTCACGTTTCCGAAGAAATGTTATCTTCTCTCGAGATAACCGATATCGCATACTACACTCTTATAATTTGTTTGATCGTTTTTTATTGGGAAGGGCTCTCTGTTTCATACGTGTTGCAGCAAAAAATCACCTCAAACGCAGCGAGACGATGCGGAATAAGCGAGCGACGCGAGCGACTCCGCTAGTACGTCCTTAACGATGCAGATACTACTGAAAAATTTTGGCAAAATAGGTTTGGAGGTGCTGCTTAGGAGGACTACTAAAAATAATCAACCATAGGTGGGTCAAACAGAAACTCGCTAAGATATTCGGAAAACTACTTCATATTTATAGCAAACCAAAATATACGAGGCTTCTTATGGTATGTTTTGTAAAATTGTAGTTGTATATTTAAGAAATAATTTTTTATATAGGCCTACCTATTAGTAGAATAGCTCAGTAAAAAAATTGAGGGTACACTAGTATTAATTTTGCTAAACATTACATTTTTTGCAAGTGAACTGCTATCTCCAATTGCATTTCTTGTTATTTACAAAGTTTCAACATTTAAAAAATCAGTATTCATGTCATCCTGCCATTATTCATAAAAAATTTTCTATTTTCTCTTTTAGCTTCATCACATGTCTGTCCTGCCTTCTATAAAAACTGAAATGCATGATCAACCTCAGTTGCAGCATCACGCAGTTATACGCAGAAGAAGACAGGGCTATTTCACGATTCGGCTCAAACGCATGGTTAATCAAATCATAAAACATAATAAGTCCTCAGAGCAAGATTCTTCTCTGTCAGTTATAGGCAGACAAGACCAGCACCTAGCCATAAAAATACTGTGGTGCTTGGCTTTTCTTATCTGCTTAACACTTTTTACTTACCAAGTATACGACAGAATTGCTTTCTATCTGACGTACCCAGTGGTTGTTGATGTCTTTGAGGAGGATGTCAGGACTAATAACTTTCCTGCAATGACAATTTGTTATACTGAAACAAAGGAATTGTTTGACCTACTAAGTGTGTATTACCCTCGAAGAAACCCACATACAAAAATTTATTGTGGCGACCCATTTACTTGGGCATTCATGGGTTGGCACCAAACAAAATGGAATGTTACTTATGTTTGGCAGGTGCTTAACACAACCTCAGCTCTAGCAACTGCTGTCCACATTACGAAGGTAAGTCTAATATGGGCTGAATAAGATTTAATTTCTTCAGGGCCAAAAACTGTTTCAATAGTGGACTGGATATCTATTACAAGTGATTTAGGTCAGGCTTAAACTGTAATAAAGTTTTTGACAGGAGCACCAATTGGCCCTGTCACTCACGTATTGAGATCTATCCTTGAAAGACGTCACTTTGGTTGTAACGACAGAACTATTGAAGTAACGAAAGTTGAAATTCATCGCACATGAGCAGTGAGCAACTTCCTCAATCCAGAAACGACCAGAACATTCTAGACTGTATTTACAGGAAGGTAATGAAGCCCACAGTCTAGCAACCATTGGGATAAAAAAAAGAGGTTCTGCCACAGAACCTCACTTCTTCATCCCCATCCCACCATGCAGGAAGGCTTCTAGAATTAGCTTTGTATTTTGAATTGCTATGCAACACTATGTATATACATTGCAATAGACTAAATCCAATTTTGCTAAGTTCTAAAGCTTAATCCTTGTTTCAAACATTTTAATTTTCCTAAACAATGCAAGGCGTTTTAGTTAAAAATTGGTCGATTAGGGTTACTAAAGTGCATGTGGAAGGCAACAAGCTAACAGCAAGGGTAAATCGTTACATTGAACAAAACTCAGTAGCAATAAAGACTACAGCAAGTGTTTTTGGACATTATTGGACTATTTCAGCAACAACGGGTTACAGCAAATACATCAAAACGTTTATTGAATTCCTTGAAACAAAAGATGAATCGTGGCAGCATTCAAGAATTACTGTGAGTTATTGCAAGCAGTAGCAGATTGCAAATTACAAGTCTTGCAAAGTTATCATGGGATTGAATAGGAAAATGCACGTCCAAAAAATGGGAGCAGTACGGTTGCCTGACAGTACTTTTGCCCGACGACAGTTATTCGGCAGGTCTGTTGCCCGACAGTGATGTTTGCCCAATAGGTGAGTTTCCCGTCAGTGAGGTTTGCCCGACAGGTGAGTTGCCCGACAGTTATGTTTGCCCGACAGGTAAGTTGCCCGACAGGTGAGTTGCCCGACAATGACGTTTGCCCGACAGGTGGGTTGCCCAACAGTGATGTTTGCCCAACAGTGATGTTTGTCCAACAGCGATGTTTACCTGTAAGTAATGTTTGCCCGAAAGGTGTGTTGCCGAACAGTAACGTTTGCCTGACAGTGACGTATAAGAAAAAACTGCACCGCACTAAAAGAAAAGTAAAACTCAAGTTTTTGTATTTTCAGTAAACCTTTGTTTTATATTTTTCACCTTGCACGCCCCACCTGTCTTCCCTCGTATTTCTATATACCCCCCCCCCCCCTTTCATTCTTCTATTCCCCAGCCCGTCTGTTGTCCTTTCTTATCCCCAGCCCGGATGTGTTTTGTTTCTGTTCCACCTGTCACGTTCACTTGAACCATCGGATTTTCCTCTCGCCCCTTAAATTTTTTTACATTTTCGTCTTCAATCCGTTCAGCATTCTCATTTAAGAATTCCTTCCTCGCTGTAATTTTACATTGAATTTTAATTTGTTTTAAATATCTGCTTTGTTAACTGTTCAGCTTATTAACAAAAATTTCAGTTTTGTTAACTGTTTGAATATGAATGTTGAATTAAGTTTCACAATTTTTTAAAGTATCAGCTTTGTATACTTGCTTTATTAAGTGTAAATAGCTTTGGTAATGAGTTCGTTCAGCTATTTTAACAAAAAGCATGTTACCTGTTTCCATTGTAAAAATTTTTCATTATTTTTTACAATTTTTAAAAGTGACAGGTTTGTTCTGTATTTTTAACACAAACATCTGCTGTTTGCATTATTAAAGGTTTGCACTGAATTTCACAATTAAAAAAAAAACTTTTAAAGTTTTTAATTATCTTATCGCCCTCTTCAACGTTCTACATCTGCTTTGTAAACAGCTTTGTTAACAAAAATATCATCTGTTAACTATTGCATTATTAAATTTTGTAGTATGGTATGTATTTTTTACATTTCTAGTAAATTACCTGTCGGGCAACTTACCAGTCGGGCAAACAACACTGTCGGGCACATTACCTGTCGGGCAAACATCATTGTCGGGCAACTCACCTTTCGTGCAAACATCACTGTTGGGCACATCACCTGTCGGGCAAACATCACTGTCAGGCAACTTACCTTTCGAGCAAACAACATTGTCGGGCAACTCACCTGTCGGGCAAACATCAATGTCGGGCAACAAACCTGTCAGGAAACTAAAGTCGGGCAAAAGTACTGTCGGGCATCCGAGTGTCAGGCAACAGTACCAGACCCTAAAAAATACTTTCAATCGAAAGTTACAGGATTTCAATTCTCACCACCGTACTCGTAACAGTCGAACAGGGCAGCAGAAATAATGAGCCGCTGTTGAATGTCTTTAATACGTAGCACTTTGCTTGAAATTAAATTTTTATTGTGTTTTGGGTGAAACGGTCAACTCTGTTGCCTACGCCAGTAACCATTGCAAAAACATAAATAAATTGGTGATTTCAAGACAATTCTGGTTAAACAGCACTTTAAAACCAACTGCCAAATATTTCTGAACTACTGGTCGTTCATGTTTTTAAAAAAAACCATTGACATGCACTATAGATACAGGTCAAGCTTGTAAGATGATAATTTCAAGAAATGTCCCTCTTTAAGAAGAATCACTTGTTCCGCACAATTTGCATCAAGAAAAACCCGAAATAAGTTTTGATCTGTTAGACTTGCTAATTGCATCAATGGTGCGTATGCAAATAATTGGAGTAGCGTAAGACAAAGCCTCACAAACAGGGACAGCTACCTCAAAAGAATTTCACTGAAAGAAATACATGTGTCACAAAGACTCGCTAGAATTCGTGCAAAACAATCTGGAATTCAATTTCCTGAAGTTTTCCCCCAGTTCTCTTCAGGCGAGGGAAGATTCTCGAGTGAACACGAATAACAAGACTAAAGACAACCTAGCTTCATCTAATCTTCATTTAGCACTATCTACGATGCCAACTGAGCCTGCAACTTAGGATCAAGCAGTAGCTGTATCCGATGCAGACCTTGGCACTCAGCAATAAACGACAGATACAGTTCGCTTATTCTAAAACAAACATAGAAGTTAGCTGATCTTCTACCCAGAGCCATACTATAGAAAGCAAGTGGATACGGAAGATTAAAACGATGCCTACAGGCGAAGTACAAAGATGTAAATTGTAAAGTCAGGCTGGTGGTGAAAAGCCATACACAGACATGGGGCTCAGAATATTTTAAGATTTATTAATGAGTAACGAGTTTGTTTACTGACTACTGATCGCAGTTGTGACCCAGAAAGGATACTATGCAGACCAGTTAGACCTAAAAACAGCATATTTAAATGATTACCTAGGCAACAAGGAAAACATTCATATGCAGCAACCAGAAAGTTTTGTCATGCCAACATGATAGAGAAAGTGGGGGTGCAAGATAATCTGTAGCATTTAAGGACCAAAACAATGGAAGGTAATTGTTCATCTGTTTAGCTCAAGACATGACAAAGCACGACATGTATCATTGTAGGTCATATGCTTGTGTTTTCATTATAACCAATGGTCAAGATGTTTGTACCCTTGTTTAGAGTTGTATGTTGACGACACAGCACTAACTTCAAGTCGTAACATGCACCACCTAGCAAAAAAGAGCGTCACCTCTAGTTTTGAAGGGTATCTGTTCTTACCCATAATTTCATACAAGGGATTAAATTCGTTTGAACTCAAACTGGAACTTCGGTGTTGAACTAGACTGGATAGTGGTAAAATGTTTCTATATGGATGATTTCTCACCAGTCATAACCCCTGTTTTTTCCCAGACGGTCAGAGCCACGAGTTACTGAACAAGCAACTCGCTAGAAGCTAGAACTCGCTAGAGCATATCATACATTGCAAATAGCACACATCCCAACACAGCGTTTGCCATTAACAGTCTAGCTGAATATGCAGTGAACTCGTGTTATACTTAGGTAGTTGAAAGAAGCTAAAGCTAACAGCCTGGTCTTACAACCAGCTGACTCGGGTTTAAACTCATGTTGATCTGAGCCGTGCCCACAACCCCTCTAATGGAAGATCCACAACTGGAATTGCAGCAAAGTTGGTGGGGGTATCATTCCTGCGGGATTCAAAATTGCAGAATTCAATGTTACTGTCTTCATTGGAATGTGAATACGAGACCATATCTTAAGCAGTGCAGGAATGTTCATGGATGCAGGAACTGCTACGAGAAATTGAATTCTTAAAAGGAGAGAAAAGGAAGCTAGTTCCTATCTTTACTGATTCGCAAAGTTCTAAATCACGTATAGTTAGTTATGTGGTAAAGTCTCGCACAAAGCACATTAATAATTTCTATCATCATGTGCGTAGCAAAATTGACAATAGGCTTGTAAATATTGAATACAAACCCATGCACGCTAACATAACGGATCAACTAACGAAACCCCAGAATGTCCAGCAGGTACAACTCACCATAAAATTAAGTATGTTTTTTCCCCAGATAGTTCTGTCGTCGGGAGAAATTGCCAGGACATCATATGGCCTTGTCAGTCTGTTATGTACAGTGGGGAGCAAAAAGTTAGGTCTGCTAACAATGATCAAATACAACAATTAAGAATTATGGCATTGTTATGTTCAGTTAAAGGCAATGGAACATAACAGTACCGCAAATCTTAATTATTGTATTAAACAATTTTGACCAAACTTTTTTCTCCCCTTGGTACTGTACATCCAGCTTTGAGAGACATCACTTTTTGTTGTGATAACAGAATTCTTGAATATTAGGAAGTTGAGATTCAAAACACATGAGTAGTGAACAACTTAGTCCATCCAGAAACGACCAGAAGTTTCTAGGATGTGTTTCCAAGAAGCTGATGAAGCTGACAGTCTAGCAACTAAAGGGGATAAAAGCAGCTTTGTATTTTGAATTTCTACTTAAATTGTTACTTTATTTTCTTGTCATGGGAATAGATCCCTTTTCAACGTTAAAATTTTTACCGTCCCTAACCTTTTGTAACTTAATGATTTATGGTTGTTATGCTCTGACAATTTTAATCACTTATCATTGCTAAACCTGGATATTTTGGAGTATCTGACGCAGAATTTAAGCATCAGGCCAACTACTAACTGACTAATGAATTTTGCATCTGTCGTGTCACATTTCATACCATTGCTGCTGAATCAGTACCCAATTGGGGAGTCAAACATACTTTTCATAGCATCACACCAGAAACCTCTGGTTTTCTAATGTTAATGGACGTCCCAGAACCTTTTCCATATTCAACCACAGATCACTGCAAACCATGAAGACACTTCTCATGATCAATGACGACAATGCAACCCTAATAAGCTGTAAAATTCACAGTTCCTCCACCAACAGGTGAAACAGGAATTCCTAAGGGACCAATATGGGATTGGAGCATGAGGAAGAAAGGTTCCGGGACAATGCTGTAAACACCCCATAAAAAGAGATAAACCTACAAATCAATTTCTGATAAGGAATAAGAGCCGCTAAGTAATGGTTATTGGCATACTTTTGCAAGAATGGTCCCTCTATACGTGATTTATTGTGATACTTCGGTCTTCGGAGGCTTAGCCGAGGCATTAAGAACCGAGGAAGCACCTTGCATTTTATTCTTGCACCTTGCATTTTATTACAATAAGTTCACATAGCTATTCCAACAAATACATTAAAACAGTCAAAGAAATTAGACGCCTCTGACTAACAAATGAATTCTGCCTAACAATAATTTATCACCATACTTTAAATACTTTTTTTCCGTTTGTGCAATGAATTCGAGTTGTTTCATGTTATTTTTCTTGGTATCGTTCATTGATTTTCTCCCTGACCTTCAACAATCGTTGGCCTCTACTTTACTTTACTTTACTTTATTTCAGAGCTTACAGGCCCACAAATCCATACGCTCTAACTTAAAAACTACTCCTAACCTACTTAACACCTAAACCGAACAAACAGGACAACCTTTATCACCTGCTCACCCTATTGAACCTTAACTGGACATACGCTCCAAAATGGAACCAAGGGGAGCATGGGGAACGAGGAAGGGGAACGAACCAGAAATGTTACACTAGACGCCGTATTGTATTACAGAAGCCAATCGTCCTGCGCAGGGAATGAATACCAGCGGCAGAATGCGGAGTGACACCGAGGGCCGTGACTAGAGGGTCTATCCCATTAACATGCAAAAACCAACGCTGCACCACCCAGCGGGGGCACTCTAAGAGGAAGTGACGTACAGACTCTTAGCCACCGCCACATGCACAAACTGGCGACCGCACCCATCCCCAAGCCGGAAGAGGTGAGCCTGAAGAGGGACATACCCAGCGCGTAACCTGGAGATCACACCTGCCTCTTTACGGGAGAGGCTGTTGAGGGCTCTAGGACAGCCAACAGAGGGGTGTAACCCAAACAAACTGCGGCCTACCAACCCTGAAGACCACTCAACTGTCCACTCTCTCACGAAAATTCCCCTGACAACCGGGTGCAGATCTCTTGGATCCAGAACGAGAGTAACCCCGTTAGCACCCTCAGTGGAACACTGTCTGGCAAGGCCATCAGCCAGTTCATTCCCAAAGCACCCAGCATGGCACTTGATCCAGCTGATCGAAGCCTGCTGACCATGCTGGCTGAGAGTGAAAAGCTTCCACCCAATTTCGAAAGCTATCGGGTGACTGCACTGTAAAGACTGGAAACACTGGCGTAGGAACCCCACACCCGCTAGCGAGTCAGACAAGACACGAAACTCAGGCAGGTACAGATCGGACCTAATATCCAGAGCCACGGACATGGCGACCAGCTCACTAACAAAAGCAGATGGGGGGAGATGAGGCTTAATGGCGCGTCGACAGCTTGGTCATTAGCGCCAACCTCAGTCACAGTGCAGTGGTCCGGGTTGCCACTGCACCACACATTACAGAGATATTATTCAAACCAGATGGGAGATAGGTGAGCGAGTAGTGGTACTCCAAGCGCAGGATAGGAATACACCCCCCACCTCTCCCCTGGGATCAACTTTGTTGAAAGACGCATCACAGTAGATCAGATGACACGCCTGGCCCGGTGCATCACGGTCCCCTCATCTATTAGGGCTGCCGCAGCAAACGGGCACCAGAGCCAAGAGGCCAGTGGGCTGACCAACACGGGACTCGAGAAACCAACAAGTCCCTCATGCCAGAGGAGGGGGGCCCCAACATCTGGAGTCCCAAGCAAGTCACGGGCACCTTGTGACAAATCCATGTAGTCCGAGAGAATACAGTCCAAAGGGTCAGACTGACCCCTGGCTAGTGCTCGTTGGCATATCCTAGTCAGAAGCTACCTTGCACGGAGATGAACTGGAGATTCCCCTGTCTCGACGTGCAAGGCAAGAACAGGTGTAGAGGGCAGACACCCCGAAACAACACAAAGACCAACGTTCAGAACTACCTGAATGTTCTGAATGGCCTGCCTAAGAGCTGACCAACACAGGGATGTGATGATAATCAGCACAGGAACGCAAGTACACCCTATAAAATGACACCAAAGTACCACGCTTAGCAACAGACCTGTTCCCGGCCAGCGACTTCAAGACGTTCGACCTCGCAGCGACTTGTTCCTTAACTGCTGTCACATAGTGTGTCCACTGGAGCTGAGGGTTCAGCCAAAAGCAGAGGTAACGGATCTAAGTCTTTGACTTGACATGAACACCATCGACCACAAGTGACCTTTCCCAGGCTTGCCCATGTCTGAAGATAATTAGCTCCGTTTTGGCACTTGATAACTGAAGGTCCCTTGCTGCCAGAGCCTGAGACCCTCTGCCAATAGCAAGTTCTAAGGTTGCAAGAACTGCCTCAAGATCAGTCTCAGACAGCCAGACCACAACATCATCCACGTAGGCGACCACGTTGACCGTCGAGCTCATTTCAAAAAGGACCGCATTAATCGCCACTGCGAAGAGAGCCGGGCTCAAACAGCTGCCCTGAGGGAGGCCCCTATTGGTGGACTGTACACCCGACCAGGCACCCCCGATCCTAGTGGCAAAACATCGCTTAGCCAGCAAGACCAAGATAGCCGCCTTCAACTTCCTACTGACACCCAGACTTCCAAAGGAATATTCTACCCACGAACTGTCAACCATATCGTAGGCAGCCTTAATGTCAGCCGAAAGGCAGCCTTTCCTACGCCTACCATTACTACCATGAGAAGACCGCCCACCATACCTCTTCCTCTTAACCCCCATTTGGATCCACTAGCCAAAACCACCGGAACTGACCACCGGACCGGCACTGAATACAGGCCTACCGAAGACTGTTCTGCCCGCTGCAGCCCAAGACAGCACTACTGGGAAGTGATCACTGCCGCGTAAATCCGCAGAGACCTCAAACGAGAAATGGGAGGCCAAGTCGCTCGTGCACGGGAACATATCCAACACCGATTCCTGGACCATGCCCCCATACATTCTGGCGAACGTTGGGGTGCCATTTTGGACCACCGAGAGGCCAAGGCTGTCCAGTGAGTCAGCGATAATACGACCCCGAGTGTCACAACGGGCACTACCCCAGAGCCAGTGTTGAGCATTAAAGCCCCCCCCCCCCAGAATTAGCGGCCCCATAAGAAACCTCACCCATCCCATCCACTCATGCCTGGACACACCTCCATTAATGTGCACAAACCCAATAGTAACCCACTCAGTACCCCATCACACCCTGAAAACACAAGCGTCAATTCCTCTGCACAGTGGGAAAAGAGGGGTGGAAAAGGGAACCCAATCCTTAATATAGACCCTCACCCCGACATACCCGGACCTGCAATACAAACAAAACCCCGAGTGTCACAACGGGCACTACCCCAGAGCCAGTGTTGAGCATTAAAGTCCCCTCCCCCAGAATTAGTGGCCCCATAAGAGACCTCTCCCATCCCCTCCACTCATGCCTAGACACACCTCCATTAATGTGCACAAACCCAATAGTAACCCACTCAGTACCCTATCACACCCTGAAAACACAAGCGTCAATTCCTCTGCACAGTGGGAAAGAGGAGTGGAAAAGGGAACCCAATCCTTAATATAGACCCTCACCCCAACATACCCGGACCTGCAATACAAACAAAACCCCTCAACATGGGAACAACACCAGCTGGAAGTCTGGTCTCAACTAGCCCTAAAATGTCAACTTTAGATCCTAAAACATCTAAATCCTCTCCCTCATTCCCCACTCCCCATACATTCCATGAACAGACAGTGAACAGGAGAATGGGTTAGGTTCGGAGACCAGTTCAACCAGTCAATGGGACACCTGGACCATTAACAATTTATTGTCTCCATCTAGCATGCTAGGATCACTAATACTACCATACTCACTATCCAATTCATCACCATGAAGCAACTCCTCACTGGACATTACATTGTCACAATCACCTGATCAGCTAGAAACTTTGCTGGCATCCAAACTTGTCTCGTCACCTACACACTCACTGGTCGAAACCTTAGTAGCACAGCCAACCGCTGACACCACACCTGAAGAGTCAACCTCACCAGAGCTACACTGAACTGGGCTTTCAGGGCTACACAATTTGGTATCACCTTATGAGAGGCACTCACAGACTCGGGCACACAAACAGGTTCTGATGTACACAAACCTCCATC
>JAHWFP010204802.1:0-23607 GCA_023313725.1 Lithobius niger | reverse complement strand
AGTGGATTCGGACTAGACTGACCGCACAGTGATTGTGTACAGGGTAAATGTGCATAAGATATGCTTAAGGCCGCCAAGCCGAGTGTTATGATTAAGAGCCTTTTAGGTATTTTAGATGTTTATACACCTGAGTGCTAGGGGTCTAAAATAAGTGTATTTCTTTGTTAAAACTTACGGTAGTTGGGAGAGAAGTGTTTTTAGTAACTCGCTCTGCTCAATTTAAAAGTAAAATTAATTTGCGGCTGCATTTTAATGAAGTTTCATTTATAAAAGTTTTATTTTGAAGCTTAAAGTTAAAAATGTCCAACATGGACGATATTGAAGATGTCATTCGAGACATTCAGTATAAAGACTTGAAAAAAGCCTGTTTAAAATTAGGCCTAACCGTAACGGAGACAAGACACGAATCCGTAACTATTTTGAAAGATGCTGTTGAGGAAGACAAAATTTCCGTAGAAGATCTCTCTGACGAATTAGCTTCGGCTATAGAAAGAAGAGAGGCTACCATCCTACAAAAAAAGGAATTAGCAGCCAAAGAGCAAGAGCTCGCGCTGAAAACGGAAGAATTAAGGTTAAGAGCTTTAGAAATGGTGGACGTTGACAAACGCCGAGCTCAAGACGCAGCTAATGCCGACCGTCGCATGGCGCACGAACTAGCGTTACGGGACCAAGAGGGCCAAATCAGGGATCGTGATGTTCATTTAAAGGAACAGGAGGCACAAATTAGCGAACGCGCTAGTGCTCGAGAATTATTTAAATTAAATTAACGGCTGCAAATCTTAGTGGTAATTCCAGTCCAAGTAGTGGTTCTGTAACTCCCCCAAATCATAGTGTTCCCGTAAATAAACCGGGTTGTCAGACTTGTAAATAGATGGACTTCCGAATCGGAAATTAATAGTTTTCTAAAAATATTTGAAAAAACTATGGAGACACAGCGTATAGACAAAACAGAATGGGTCGTCGGACTACAGCCCCTTCTCGGTGAAATTTTGATTAAAGTATGTGATCAAATGTCGATCCTAGAAATGCATGATTACGAGTTAGTCAAAATAAGGTTACTCGAAAGGTTTGTTTAGACTAAGGAAGCCGTACAAACCCAGTTTCGTTCACTTGAACGTGGCCCCGAACAATTGTTCCACGAACATGCGTTCGCACTCGAAACCCTATTTTCCAGATGGGTATCGTTAGCTAAAGTAAATAACAGCTACGACAAGTTGGCTAATTTAGTTATGCTTGAGCAATTCACCAATTCGTGTCCTATTGCACTGCGCAAGTGGTTGCCGGACCAAATTAAACTTGGTACGTTAACTGAAGCCGCCAAACTCTGTGATGAGTTTACAACCAGAAATAAACAAATTTCTGCCGATATGGCCCTTAAAACAGGGAAGGCACAAGCTAGTGCTCCGTCGTCTAGTCAGACTTTTCTAAACAAAACAAACAAACTCGAAATGTATTAGCTAACCCGGTTGGGACTAATAATAGCAGTGACAGTGTAATTAGCTCTGATGCTAACACTGATAAAACCGACAATGTTAAATCTAACAATATTAGAACGTGTTACGTGTGCGGCTGGGCCTCGCATCTCCGCAATCGCTGCCCCGAACTTACCAAAGCTTCGGCATCCGTTAATGCATGCTTTCTCGTGGGAAAAGATGCCCTAACTATTTTAAAATCCAGCACTATAGATGCTAGTGTGGGAAAGCATAACATTAAAGTTTTGTGCGATTCCGGGAGCTCAGTTTCAATTGTCAGTGCCAAACTGGCCAAAGGTTGGCCACGCCTAAAGCAAAAAAGCAGATGCCAAACTATTCTAAGCTCCGACATAGTGGTGTTAGAACAGGTAAACCTAGGTATCAAATTAACGAATGGAGCAATGTTAAAAACAGTAGCTTGCGTTTCGAAAGCATCTAGGCCTATTTTCGATGTGGTTTTGGGAATCCCAGGGATTAATTTGTTAAACCAAACTGTAAACCAGCCTCGAGATTTTGCCCCCAACGCTGCGAATGTGTCAGCCCCCCGAGCGCGTCAATCAAAAAAGCGCTCACGTAAACAGACCCCGCCCAGCCCCACGAGAGTGGTCAAGTCCCAAGCGTCTCCAGACTCTCGGACGCCTAACGAGCGGCAACCAATCGTCGTTCGGTCGCCAAGTACCAAAGTTTTGAATGGGAGGGATTCCATTAAAAATTCCTCTGGCCAGCGCCAAGTAACACAGCAACAAGTGGAAACTGTCCACGCCCCAACGATCCTTTATTGGCTACAGCGTCGCCATAAGGTCAAAACACCTCCAAGATGTAAACTGAAACGTAATTTCTCAGATAATGATGTGAACCGAAGTGTGTTCATGTCCAGTTGGCCAGAAATTAACGAAACCAGCTTCGCAAGTTGGCTTGTGTCACGAAGTAAATCGTCCCCTAACCTAAAAGTTAGTAAAGACAGCTAGACTGATTTTAAACTAAATTAAATCGGTATGCAAGTAGTGAAAACTTAAATGCAGTTTTTTTCTGATCCTTTTTTACATTGGGACCCGATGTTTTGTTGCTAAGCTTTTGTCTTGGATAAAAAGGTGTAATTTTTGTGCTTGATCACCACAATTACGACTCTTTAAACTAAAATAATTGTTTTTTTTTAGTTGAAACTAAGGTTGTTATGCTAACCTAACCTAAAGTTAAAATGTAAGTTTACCAGTAGGGAGTAAGTAAAACCTCTGAATAGGTCTCCAAACTGAACAACTAAAACTCGTGTAGTTTTTTTTTTCCCTAAAAATAGTTTTTTGTGCAAACTGGTGCAAGCCACCCAGTTTAACCCTAGTAGTGTGTAAATTTTCTACAAGTTGAGTTTTTTTTTCTACACTAAAAACCGGAAACCTAACAAACTAGTTTCCCTTTCAAGTTTTTTTTAAATGGTAATTGTACGCTGCTACAAAAGTGGCTACATCTCTAAACACCAAAAATCGTGTTTATTGCTTTGAAGTCTGCAAACTTTAAACTGCTTCGTTGAACAAACTTGGATAGTTGTGTAATGAACGCTGATACTCTCAGCATGTATTTTGTTTAAGCATTAACTTGTTAAAACACGTCATTTTCAGTACAAATTGACTGGAAATTAAATTTTTATCTTTAAATATTTTTAAGTGGTATATTGAAAGTGCAACCACAACAAAAGGAACTTTCAGCTATTTCCCGTTTCGGAACTCTACACCTAAATTTTAAGTGCCTATGTTTTACTCTTTTTGTCACTATCAACGTCTCCCTATGTGGGAGAATAGTGTCAAAGACTGTAACGACACCCATTAAATATTCATTAGGAGTATTCTACGGGGGTTGCAACTTGTTCCCGGTTGGCCCTTCGTAAGGTTTTTACGAAACATTTTTCCTGCAAAAAAATTTGTCCGTCTCACCTCTGAGTGCAAAAGGTCAACTCTGTCGTTAAAAGGTTGTTGCGTTATTATCCATAAAACCTCCCAGTGTTGTATAATATGTTTACGTTATGGGTACCATCTC
The DNA here is from genome assembly GCA_023313725.1 of Lithobius niger. Classification (NCBI taxonomy): domain Eukaryota; kingdom Metazoa; phylum Arthropoda; class Chilopoda; order Lithobiomorpha; family Lithobiidae; genus Lithobius; species Lithobius niger. The sequence continues at coordinate 20,107 of JAHWFP010204802.1, read as the reverse complement.
TAAACCCTTCAGTGTAATATTTTCTATGTAAAACAAGTTGTTTGGTAACCTTAAACCACTCCAGTGGTAGTCTGTTAACTTTAAATAGAGCTGATAGTTGCGCATGCGCTTATAGTACCCTCTATTCCGATCCTTATCGCAAGCTAGGTCCTGAGGAGTGCGCCCAGGGGTTTTTCTCGAGGTTTTTCCAGATAAAAAAAAATAACTTTCTGTGCACGGCTGACTGGTTAGAGCATTAAATGTTGCGATTATCTCATTTGAATTAACAGCTACAAAAACCCTTAAACTGTGACCCTTTATGGTCAAAATTTGCGTTTTTATTCATATAAACTTTCGTTTGCTCCAATTTTCTTTGTGGCCTGTACGACTTTCCCGCAACAAGCAGCGCGGACAGCACTAAGTTAATTTTTGCAACTAGTGTCCCTTTAAACTTGTAATTTTTATTTACAAAAATTTCTTGAGCCACAAAAACGTCAGTTCCCCAAAAACATAAAATGGCAATTTTTATTTTTTGTAAACAGTGTATTTTATAACTTGTGGTGATGTATTTCACAGGAGGTGTATTCCTCAGAAGGTGTATTCCTTGGTGCATTAATTTATGCAATTTCTTTACATGGCTTGGCAGTCTTGTTCTTTGGCATGTCTTGTGTGCACTGACCTTTTCTGTTTTAGCACTTATAAGGAGTTCGACAGAAACCCCAAATAGAGTCCTCCGCGTGGGGGCGTGTAAACGCGGTCTCGTATCAGACGCTCGTGGTGAGGACACCTCAACACCACCGAAGAAAAAATCTGAGGGCAGCACTCTTACCTACCAGAAGAGCATCGTCTTTATGGCGATTTCACTTAAAAATGTAAATAATGTATATTTTTTTAGGCATAAAGCCGAAACACTTTCAGCTTAGTTGTGTTTTAGATGTTGCCAACACACGATATTTTTTATTTCTAACAGGTGACGACTTTGCTTATTTATGAAAAATGTCCGATGTTCAAACCAGTTTAAAATCTAACCTAAACTGCAATATAGCCCTTTAAAAACTTGCTGGAACATTTAATCTTTTTATTTGTGCACTTAATGCATTTTGGTAAATTTAACTTCTTGCCATGAACCCTACCGGAGCTCCAATGTTTATGTTTGTATATTTTCTAGGACCCAGTGTATGATTTTATGTTTATTTTTTATAGCATCTCCATCCAAACGACGACCGTAGTGAACCTCTAAAAACGTAAACAAACTAGCTTTCCTTCTTTAAAAACATGCCTTGTATATAGTAATCCGTTTCCCAAAGTCGAATATTTATTCTGTGCAAAACACTTTGTTCCCCCCCCCCTCCTTCAATAGTTGAGATGCATAACATCGTAGTTTATTTTAATAGGCCTAAAAATCACGTTGTTATGAGTTGAAAACTCACTTGTACTGACCTCTAAGTTTCCAAGTCGGCAATTCCCTTTGTCAATTCGAATCCCTCCAACCAAAACACTACCTCAATTCCGTCAGCCAGTCAGAGCGCACAAGCTACCCCGGTCGTCCGCGCTGTCATGGCCGACTTCCGGTAATGACAGCGCGGCCGATTTTGGTCTGTCTCTCCTCCTCCAAGCGTCCACCTCTTCCCCACTCACCCCCTCCGTCGCTCTCCTACAGGTCCGCGCTAACCCTCTACCTGCCTGCCAAGCAGAAGGCATAAAAACCCAGACGCAGTAGAGCACAGCCCCGAGCGCTGCTCGGGAGAGCACAGCTCAACGATTCTCAAAGCTAGAGGTCACTACGCCGGTCGGGAGTGGAGATGCCGCGGTCCGATTGTTGCCATGCCGGGCAAAGGTGGTGGTTCGTATCGTACTTAGTTTAGCTTTAAAAGTTTAATTTTTGGACTTGCATTCAAAATTTATAGTTTAAACTTAACTTAACCTCGTAGCTTTAGAAGGTAAATTTATGGTGCGTCAAGCCAAACGGCATTTCGGACGTTGGCGGCCGTAATTTAAGGGTTCACGGTCCCTTACTAAAAACCAGCTTTTTCATGTTTTTTTAAATGCAGTTTAAAGTAAACAAAGGACGGTTTGATCTTCGTGGGGTTTCCATTGATTAAACGCTTGGATCCACTTTATAGGTAGCTGCGGCTCTATAATTTAAGGAGTTGACTTATCAACAGCAACTCTGGGATGTTTAATGCTTTGCAGTATACACTTAGAAAAATAACTGTAAAACAGGTCTACTATTACTAGACAGCCGAGGCTGTTCGTAATTTAGAGGGCTCTTTTGCGAAATCCCCTTGTGCCTATACAAATCACTTTTTCTATTTGAAAATGTTTTAACTGAACATCGTGTTTGTTCTAGTGTTGAATTTTATTGTAAATTCCCCGTGTTATTTATAAACTAATTCAGTTGTAAATTTGCCAAATGTAAATGTAAAGTGCGTTTTGATTTTTAACCTGTTTGTTCAAAAATAAAACCAGTTTGTTTACTCGTCCGTCGTTCGCTAGAAGTAAGAAATTAAGACAATTCTCTTAAACTTAGCTTAGCTAGCCTAATTTTCCCACCTTGGTGGCAGAGTTACTGCTTATTATTACAGTTAGCCTACATTATTAGGACATGTGTAGCTCCATTCCCTACGCCGGGACTGTAGCTGTTGTGCTTGTTTGAAACAAAAAGTACCCCAAAGTAATAGTAAGAAGATCAAGTTACACCAGGCGAGCGGCGATGTTACAAGCACCTACCCTGTCGTAGCATCCGCCATTACATTTCCTAAAACATAAAAATAGCATTCTGTGCACGGCTGACGAGTTAAGAGCATTAAATGTTGAGATCGTATCAGTTATCAGTTAACAAAAACCTGACATGTACCTTTAATTTTCGTCCAGTTTCGAAGATAGTGTTTTTATTTTTTATTAGCCGAAAAGAATGTCAGTTCCCCAAAAACACAAAATGGCATTTTAATTTTTGTATATGTAGTGTTTACATAACTTTGTATTCGATCCAGAGCTAGGACTAAGTATCTTAAAACTTTAGACTTCTTATTTTTTCGACAAAATAGAAGAGATTGCTTGAATTGTCACCTTTCATGCAAATTGTGATTACATAGTTTGGCGACCTAAGTTTGGAGCATTCCTTTGTGCACTAACTTTTTTTTCCAGCTTTTACTTCGAGTTCAACAGGAACCCTGAGTAAAAACTCCTGTGTGGGGACATGTAAAGGCATTTGGCCAAAAATCCAGATTGGTTAGGATACCCGGCACCAAAGATCAAAAACTCGGGGAACATTTTTTTTTCTTAGCGCTCAGTAGCGCTATAGGCCTATTTTCAAAGCCTTCAACTTTAACTTGATGTAACTCCCAGGAAAATGGTTCAAAACGATCCCTGTTTTCAATGCTTAATAGCCATGAACTCTGTCTTCAAGTCTGCGAAAACAGAACTTTTAAATTGAACTTCTACAATTATTCACAGCCATTTAAAAAACGCTCTAAACTGAGCGCACCGCTCGCAAATCAAGATCGCCATTTTCCGAAAAACCAAACTGGTAAATTTGTAATTATTTATTCTTTTTTTCTCAGGCATAAAACAGACTAGCTTAGTGTTGTTGTAGGAGGGGCTGCCAATCGGCACTCAACCACGTAAATGTACTGAGGACCCGCACTCTGCGTTTTTATTTTGAACTTCAATACCGGTTTTGGTTTGAAAACTTCGATTGCACTTTTGTCATTATTTGCGGCTGCAATAATGTTGTAAACTAAAATGAGTTTTAGCATCTACACACAAGCTGGCTCATTTAATCTTTTGCTTAGTGCTTTTAAAAAGCAATTAATGAACGTAACTTCTTCCCATGAACACTACCTTGTCCAAAACGGCATTTTTCTTACTATAAAATTTTACCGGACATTTTCTCCAAAAAAGTGTTTATCTTGTATTTACTTCAGGGCTCCGACCATAGCAACCTCATCCAAATGTATGTAAAGCCTTTTACTACTATTAAACTTGCAATAGATCAGAAACTATCCTTCTATTAAACTTTAATTATGATTTGAACAGTAAACTCCGTCCCCCCCCCCTCCTTCAATAGTTTTAATACATAATATCGTAGTTTTAATTTATAGGCCTATTCACGTTGCGAGTTCAAAACTCAGTTCCTAAGGCCTCTCAGTTCACAAAAGTCGGCAATATTCTTTGCTCTTCAAGCTACTACAATTCCCTTCCAATCCAAAGTCAGTATTCAATTTCCCCACCACTCAGAGCTATAAGCTACCCGGCCCGTCCGCGCCGTCATGCCTACTTCCGGTAGTGACAGCCTGGCCGGTCTGAGTCAGTTTCACGTCCTCAAGAGGTCTCTCTACCCCCCACCCCTCTCCTACAGGGCCGCGGTTTCCCTCTACCCTGCCTGCCAAACAGCTAGTATAAAACTCAGCTCCAGAGGGAAATCGTCAGCATTGCTCACTGATCTCAAAGGCTAGAGGTTGCTACGCCGGTCGGAGTGGAGATGTCCCCCAGGGTCCGACTGTTGCCATGCCGGGCAAGGTAGCAGTTCGTTGGTAACTAGTTTAATTTGTTGAAAGTATTCTTGTGGACTTTATTTCTAAATTTATAGTTCTTAAAACATAAACTTAACTTCTAACTTGGAGAATGATTATGGATAGTTAACCGCCATCGGCTTTTCTGGCCTAGAACGTCCATAACTTAAGGGTTTAAGGTCCCCTTCCTAAAAACTGGCTTTATTTCTTATTTATGCTGAACACAGGTTCATCTAAATAATCAAAATGGTTTTACCGTAGAGCTTGGACGTCTTTTGGGTTGTGTACCAGGTTTACCATTTGAGGTAGTTTGATCTTTAGCAGTGGCTTTAGAAACATAACTTAAGACTATTTTACAAATGTAAGGTGCATTATGTAACTTAGAGAGTCCGGTGACTCAAACAACGTTTCTAATCGAAATTTTATTGTAGTGTATGAACTTTTAATTCGTTCATTTTGCCGATTTTATTGTAAATCATTGTGTGTTTTATTTCAAAGCTTTCAAAGAATCTTTTTGTAACATACAGTGTTCCAAATGTAGTGTGAAGTTAAACATGTTCTATTAAAAAAACCAAGCGTTGTTTTAAACGACAGTCTGACTTCGTGTAGATTTAATTGTATGAGTAAATAATCAAAAGTCATTTTTATTTAACTCCAAACCTGCAATTAAACACCCATCGTGGTGGCAGTGAACCATAGATAATTAGTATCACAAAACTTAGATAGGACATGGACGCTCCCCTCCTAACCGTGCAGTAGACACTGCAGTGGTTCCGCAAAAGTCAAAACAGTCACCTTGGATACTAGTTAAGAATTCGCAAGAACACCAGATGTCGGTGCTCACCTGAAAGGCACCTAACGAGACAGGTAGCACCGCTACAGTGAATGGGGGCTCGAAGAGGGGAGGGTTCGCCATCTGTTTTCATTTCATGCTCACACATGCGGGAATCAGCTACACCAGCGTATGTTACGCCGAGTTCGAAGAAGGAGACAGGGGGAGGGTCAGCACCCTTTTCATTCCAATCTACCCCGTACAGTATTTCACTCAGGTACCGGCTAGACCGGCGTATGTTACGCCGGGGGTATAGCTAGTATAATTTAATTTTCCAAACAAACTACAAGGAAAATGTATACCATAAGTCACTTGTTTAATTTGAAGAAACACAAATTTACACTTAATTATTGCCACTTTATATGTGTAATTAAAGTTGGTTTTATTCTGCGTTTTGTTAGCTATAATGTATTCACTTGTGCTGAAATTGATAATACAGATCATAACACAGCCTTCAGTACGTCGGCAAACTCATTCTATGGAAGAGGCATGTCTCATCTTTCACCCACCAGAAGGTATGGCTGAGAAAACCAGTCTCAACCTAGGATAATCAAAGAATAAAGCAGGATAGGATTGCCCAAGTCCACCACAAGTCGTCCTCATACGACTAAATGTTCATGTGATGCACCGTTACCAATGGTCGAAGAAAAAACCATTGATATACCTGTGGAAATGATGGACTGGTCAGAATCCACCAGAAGCAAGGCTGACCACAAAGGTAAAGTGTTATCCTGGGTAGCCTTCCATTCCCGTCAAAAAATCCATGAAGGTTTGAAAGGTTTGAAGGTTTGATATGATGTGAATTACTCATCCATGGTTCGCCGTGCCATGAACATTATAATAAGTATTCTTAAGAAGATCAATCCATCACAGACACCAGTTTAAGGCCGATCAACCATTACAAAGCTGCACATAGAAATGGCTGTAATTTCAATGATTGGTTGTGAGTAACAGGTAGTGGCTAGAATGAAAACTTTGTTAAGCCTTTCTTGCAACACCAGGAAGGGCAGACAGCATTCTGAAGTCATCGGCGGATCGCACGTAAAACAAAGTACGTACGCTCATAAGGGCATCGCAGGCCATCATAATCTGCAGAATGAGGTTATCAGAATCAGGGTGATGACTTGACAGTTCAGACAGCCGTTTAAGGGGAGGCAACAAGAATCGGCTGAATTGATATTCTGGGATGGATGACAACTGCTGGGGTAATGTAGCCTCTATAGACTTGCAAGTGTACTAAGAGAGGTACGGGCTGTCATATTACAAAATTACTTTCACTGATCGGAGCCCTCATATTTTTGGCATCTACAACATGGCCAGATATTTCCTTTGCGGTGACAGCACTGTCACAGTTTAATAATGATCCATCGTCTGACCAGTGGAGACTACTTACACGGATGTTGGCATATATACATACTCTTCAAAGGATTTGAGTATATGTTTGGACATTGCACCAGGACCACCAGCCCTGAAGTTCTTTGCTGACAGCTCGTGGGCATCAAACGTGGCTGACAGGAAGTCATGGTCCGGATTTGTGGGATTCATATCTGGAGTGCCTGTGACATGGCGAGTTCAAAAACAAAAATGCATAGCCTTATCAACGATGGAGGCTGAATTTTTCAGTCTTTCATCGACAGTGATGGAAGTGCGTTGGCTGTCAACTATTTGCAATGAGCTGCCCTGGTTGACCGTACAACCCCAAGCAGTTGTACGTTGTGATAATGAATCGGCAATTGCATTCGCAAAGAATGAAAATGAAAAAATGCAGACAAAAAACATAGATCTGTGCTACAAGTTTATACGTGAAGCACTCAGACAAGAAGAGTTTCAGTTGACCTATGTGCCAAGCCGAAATAACATCGCAGATTTGTTTACCAAACCGTTGCCTAGAGTGCCGTTTGAACGATTCACAGCAGCATTACTGGACTAATAGTGATGAACTAAACAGTGTTTACGCCGTGAATTTTTGTCACTTGTAATGCTGTATTGAAGTGTTAGTGGAGATTAAGCAGAAAGGGGTAGTAATGTTACATAATTATAAAGTTAATTATCCCTTTAATTGTTTTGCTTAATGTCCTCCTTCCTTGTATTTGATGTTAATTGCATGTATTCATAGTACATGATTAACTCATTATATCCAGTAGTTTCTGTGAATTGAAACTGTATATAGAAAACATACTGTGTAAACACGGTCTCGTATCAGACGTTCGTGGTGAGGACACCTTAACACCACCGAAGAAAAAACCTGAGGGCAGTATTCTTCCACACCAGAAGAACAATCGTCTTTATGGCGAATTCGCATTAAAAATGTAAATATTGTACATTATTCCTTCAGGCATAAAGCCGAAACACTTTTTCCAGCTTAGTTATGTTGTAGATGTTGAAAACACACGATATTTTTTATTTGTAACAGGTGACGACTTTGATTATTTATGAAAAATGTCCAACGTTCAAACCAGTTTAAAACTAACCTAAACTGCGATACAGCCCTTTGAAAACTAGCTGGCACATTTAATCTTTTGATTTTTGCACTTATCCATTTTGGTAAACTTAACTTCTTGCCATGAACCCTACCGGAGCTCCAATGTTTATGTTTGTATATTTTTACGGACCCAGTGTATGTTTTTATGTCTATTTTCTATAGCATCTCCATCCAAACTCCGACCGTAGCAAACCTCTAAAAACGAAAACAAACTAGCTTTCCTTCGATAAAATCATGCTTTGTAAATAGCAAGTTTCCTTCCCAAAGTCAAATATTTATTCTGTGCATTACACTTCGTTCCCCCCCCCCTTCCTTCAATAGTTGCGATGCATAACATTTATAGGCCTAAATTCACGTTGTTAGGAGTTTCAAACTCACTTGCACTCAAAAGCCAGGCCTCTAATGTTTCCAAGTCGGCAATTCTCTTTGTCAATTCAACCTCCGCACTGCATTGCATTCAATTTCCCTTCCAACCAGAGCGCTCAGCTACCCTAGCCGTCCGCGCTGCCATGCCGACTTCCGGTAGTGACAGCTCGGCTGACTTTGGTCAGTCTCTCCTCCTCCAAGTGTCCACCTCTTCCCCGCACCCCCCCTTCGTCGCTCTCCTACAGGACCGCGCTTTCCCTCTACCTGCCGGTCGGGCAGAGAGCATAAAAACCCAGACCCAGTAGAATTTCGTCAGCACAGCTCAGGATTCTCAAAGCTAGAGGTCGCTACGCCGGTCGGGAGTGGAGATGCCGCGGTCCGATTGTTGCCATGCCGGGCAAAGGTAGTGGTTCGTATTTCAACTTAGTTTAACTTTAAAAGTTTATTTTTTGGACTAAACGTCAAAATTTATAGTTTAATTTTAAACTTAACCTTTTAGCTTTGAAGGTAAATTATGGTGCGCCCAAGCCAAACGGCATTTCGGACATTGGCGGCCGTAACTTAAGGGTTCACGGTCCCTTACTAAAAACCAGCTTTATTTTGTTTCTTTAAACGCAGTTTAATGCAAACACGGACGGTTTGATCTTCGTGGGTATTCCATTGATTAAACGCTCGGATCGACTTTATATGTAGCCGAGGCTTCTATAATTTAAGGGGTTGACTTGCTACAGCAACTCTAGGAGGCTTAATGCTTTGCTGTTACACGTAGAAACATAACTGTAAAACAGGTCTACTATTACTACACAGCCAAGACTCTTCGTAATTTAGAGGGCTCTTTTGCGAAATCCCCTTGTTCCTAAAAACTCACTGTTTCTCTTTGAAATTGTTTTGTGAACATAGCGTTGTTCAAGTTTGAATTTAATGTAAATTCCCCCCGTGTCATTTATAACCTAAACTAGGTGTAACTTTACCAAATGTAAATGTAAAGTGCAAATGTTTTAATGTTTTAACATGTTTGACTAAAATAAAAACCTGGAGTTTTAAACACCCATCGGTTTATAGTTCGTTGTTTGCTAGGAGATAATTCTTTTCAAATTTAACTTAGCTAGCCTAATTCCCACCTTGGTGGCAGCGTTACCGCTTATTATTACTGTTAGCCTACATTATTAGGACATTCGTAGCTCCATTCTCTACACCGGGACTGTAGCCGTTGTGCTGTTTTAACTATAAAAAGTATCACAAGTCAGACCAGAGTAATAGTAAGGAATATCCAGTTACACCAGGCGACCGGCGATGCTACAAGCACCTACCCCGTCGTAGCACCCGCCGTTACAACTGGATGTAGTGAATATGCCTTTTCAGGTGGCGACATTTAGTGGAGGTTTTTGCATACTGTTTTTGAGCATGCTGTGTTCTGTCACTGGAGGGCGTCACTATTTCTTGTGTGTTTCTTGAAGGAGGAGCAACATGCGTTTGCTTGGTGCTCCAACATAATTTTGATTCTCTTTTCTGCTTTGTTTCATACAGGGTAGTCCACAAAAAACTGACGACCCAATATTTCCTAAGTCCAACTTTTCTAGTTAGTACCCCTCAGAATCAGGAGAGGACAGAAATATTCCAGTTTCATTGGAATTGATTTGTCCTATCCTGGTTTTGAGCGGTGCTAACTAGAAAAGTTAGACTTGGAAAATGTTAGGTCGTCAATTTTTTGTGGACCACCATGTATATCAATTGTAATTATCTGGACGAATGGAGGTAAGAGTAGAAAGAGAAATAAACTTTCAGACTGCCTCATTACCATGTTGCTGAACACATTAATGGCCGAATGTCAACTTTAGTCACCTATGTGTCCAAGTCAAGCCCATTGAAATTTCACAGTATTAATCAAGATATTACAAAATAACGTTTCATTTTCAAACACGTATTTAACGCAAGAAATAACATAATTTTACTTAGCATACCTGGCTGATATCCGCGGTTAGTTAACTTCACCTTGGTATCAAACAAATGTTTGGAGGCAATGTCTCGCGTGCTCGAGTGTTTAATAACACGAACCAACTCACTCATGGCGATATTTCGGAGCTGATTTTCAGGGTGCCCAGAGTCAACGGATAAGCTTCTTGCCGCGGCAGTTGGTTTTGCATGTGGGGAGAAAGTCAAGTATCATCTCGTTGACATGAAATCAGGAGATCCAGGGAGGAGATGGTTTCTACTTCCCTCTCATACGCAAACCTTTAGTCTCTACGGCATTCATTAGTTTCCCAAAAACCTTTCTCCTTCAATTCTACATAAATGCTCGCTAGAAACTTCAGTAATGCCGTATCCTTCTCATACTCCTCTTTCGGCATTCTCAGCAACTCGGCAGATTTCTCCAGCATTCAAAGTGTCCCAGAGGACCTGGTGGCAAATCTTGTTGTGAACTGCTATAAACTATTGGCCTCTAATTTTGTATTTCGCGGCCCTTTGCCAAAATTTGTGTTGGCCTCTATTTTTTATAGTGTAGAGGCCTATTTGCTGCTTTTTAAATGAAGAAATGATCTTGGCGCTAATTTTTTTAAAAATTGTACTTAGCACCACGCAATACACCATTGGCCTTTCCAAGCGTTGTGATGTAACGATCAGTGTCTCTTCCTCGTAGTAAACTCAATAACGTGGTTTCGCCATTATTTCACTTAAATTTTTAACTTTACATACCTCAAACCAGTTACCACAGCCTAAAATAACAACAGGTTATGGGCCCATCACGCTTCCACTGAGTTTCTGGAACTGTAAGTCATTCTTGAAAGTGAAAAAATCAATGGTCTGGCAGACGGCCGAGCATCAGAACGAACAGAAAATGGCGCCGAAGAAATAGGCCTAACGTGCGACCACGCCGCTACTACAACGAAGGAGCAGAAGCGCTCAACGAAGATTCCACACAGTAAGTAAAGCCGAAATACTCGCAAACGAAGCATTTTAAAGAACTTTTCAATGGTTTTAAGACGAAGTACCATAAATAACTCTTTTAAATAATCCGTGGAAAAATGAAGCCGACAGAAAGCGACGACGTTATCACTCGTTAATAACGAAGATTTTTTACGAAATTCGCGGCCGAAACGAAGAACATAAAAATAACGTTGATCAAACAAAGCTTTCCGAGTTTTCAATAAGCCAAGGACGACAATATGGCATCCGTAGGAAATTCTGATGATTTCAAAACACCGAAATTAAATGCAGAAAATTGCCATGCATGGTCGATAAGAGCTAGAGTTGCACTAGTACAAAGAGGCGTCTGGGAAGCAATTGTTCCAGGATATGGCGCCGCCATGTCTGACAGCGAGCGAAAAGCAAATGACAAAGCGCAAACTTTTCTATTCCTAGTCGTAGAAGATAGCTATCTTGACGATATCGGTAATTGTGTGCGTGCTAAATAAGCTTAGGAGAATTTAGCCGGACTGCTCCATATTATTCAGATTATGAGAGAATTTTTCACAATAAATATGAAAAACGGTGAGAAGATGACATCATACTTAGGTCGTATAATGGAAGTGCACCGTAAATTAGCAGCCTGTAGTTACGATTTTACTGACAAAGAAATTGCACTTGTCATGCTAATGGGTTTATCCAAAACCTATGAAGCACCGATATTAAATCTGGAATATCAGGAAAGCAATTTGTCAACTAAACTTGTGAAAGCCAAACTACTGCTGGAAGAAAAAAGACAAACTAAAGGTGGAACTGTAGGCCTAAAGAAAAGCCTAAGCCTGAAGAAGAAAATGAAGCCCTATTCACAAAAACGAAGCAAAACCAACACAACAAAAACCAAAATGAGGGCCATGACAAGCCTAGCGGAAAGAAGCAATCCGAGAAGAATTTGACCATTCTCTTTGAACGATAGAAATATAGAGTAAACAAATGACACTCAAACTCAAAAAATGTCAATACTCATCACATCAGTATTGCGAATTTTCGATCAGCATTATCCGAAAAATAAATATTTTCAGTCCTCCTACGTCAGGCAGTAAGAAGAGTGTGAACTAAAATCTACATAATTGTATGCACTCTTCTAGATAGATCGAATTCAATTGAGAACAATTCAAACTTGACGCGTCTGTGTCCCTCTGTATCTAGGAGGCCCAATATCGTCACTTAGCTGCGGATGCCATTTAAAGGTGAGTTGTTCTCCAAATCTTCTGCTGACGAGGTATTTATTTGCAGGAAAAGAGGGTCCATGGAGATCCACGAGGGGTTGCCCTGCCAATAACACATGTTCGATTGCAATTGACTCTAACCCCCTCAAGTGTCTGTCATTTTTGGAATTGGGACACTAGTCGGGTTGATGTTTTGTCCCATGCTATCTTGTGAGCAGTGCCCATGTTGTGAGTCCAGATGCTGCTGGTAACCACTCTTTCAACAACGCCCTTGCGTGTCTCCCCAATATATACTTTATCGCACTTACCACATGGGACTCGATACACTCCCTCAGGTGTATTGTGGACTGTCCGCAATTCACTTTCCATCTCTTTTTTTCTCTAGAGACCGGACATTTTTCACTACCTCCTGTCAATTCGGTTTGTTTAGCAAGGATTTTATATTTCTACTATTCCTAAAAAAACGATTCAAAACCCTTCTTTTGAAGTACTTTCTGAATGTTCTCACTCACTCCTGTCAAATAGGTAGCCCTACTCGCTTGTTCTAGCATCGTTTCTCAGGTCTGGGTTCTTCTACGGTGATGTTATCATGTTTCTCGTCCTCTTTTTAGACTTTACAATTCCAGAAGCCTTTTTCATCAATGTGCTTAACATTCCTTGTGGGAAACCCAAATCGATAAATTTCCCTTTCGATGCAAAAAGGTGTCGTTGTGCTTCTCAGTGGAGCTAGAGTGTCGCACTATTCGGCAAAACTCGTTCAAGGCTATGTTGCGCAATTGGCCAGCGGGGTGTCCAGAGTTGTAGGGCACCTCCTCCCTGTACTAATAGGTTTCACTACTAGTGCGAATAGATAAAGGAGGGGGATTGCCCTACAACTAGAAGAATACAGAGTGAATACAATTATGTAGACTGTAGTTCACACGTTTCTAGCTGCCTGGCGAAGATAAGAGGACTGAAAATATTTATTTTTCGTATAATGCCTATCGAAAATTCGCAATACTGATGTGATGAGTATTGACTTTTTTTGAGTTTGAGCGTCATTTGTTTACTCTATAATTCGAGAAGAGTGGCAAACGTTATGCCAAATGCTATTGTTGTTCAAAATTAGGTCATATTGCCGAAAATTGCCCAAAAAAGGACAGCCAGGGTTGGAAAAAATCATAATTTATATTTAAAAAATCAAAAAAATCAGATTTTTTTTATTTAAATCGGATTTTTTTGATTTATATTGACTTTTTTTTTTTTTTCAAACTTTGTTTATTAAAAAAAACTTTACAAAAACGGAACTAAATCAAGCATATTTAGCAAAACAAATCGAAATTAAAAGACTTATTTAAGGATTATTTGTTTAAGAGTTTCACAAGAAACATAAGTTTAGCTGCCTTTTCAACTCCTAAACGGTTACGCAGTTTAGAGTGCACAAGATTAAACGACGAAAAAACACGTTCAATTCCTGCAGAAGATATGACCGCAGTCATAAGTTGATTAACGCATTCCAAATCACGAACACTGCATACGTCTTTCTTCATTGCTTTGAAAGAATTCCACCACTCAACTGCGGCGACAGCTGACACTGCTGATTTATTGAACATGGCCCCGTTAAATGGTTTTGCACGAGCTTGAAATTTCATTACTAAAGATAGCAATGTAGGTGTCCCTGCATACTTTTCCTCAGCAAACTCAAGTGCAGCTTCACTTACTTCATGTGACAAGGTCCCGACAGGCAATCGTGGATCCAATAGGCTAGCCAAAAAATGAGCAGGTGTGAGTGCCATGTTGTAATGTTTACGGCATTCTCGTTTGCCTTTGTCATTCAAGATTTTAATCAATTTTTTTTCTAGATCCTTCCATATGACAACTGCATCCGACATAGTGCAGCTATTTTTCTGCATACTGTCCAGAGCAACAGCAATGGGTTTTAATATATTCAGCAGGTTTTCTGCATTCTTTTAATTCCTAAATTAAGAACCTTATTTCTAATGTCCATATCTACAACGTCTATATGTTCTTCACATATTTTCATCAGCACTGGCCAGTTCTTTATGTAGCTTTCTAAGCAATCTGCAAGGGTGTTCCAACGTACATCTTGTGGCATCACCAGCCCAGGTTCATTGCCTTCAGCAGCCAAGTATGCTCTATGCAAATGGTGGTTACGAAAAAATTTAACAATCTGAACCACATGTTCTTTCACACCATGTATTTCTAAATCTTTTGCAAGCAAATTCAAAATATGTGCTGAGCACCAGCTTCATCATTCTTTTCCAATTCATTCCTCATCATTGTCATGTTGGAAGCATTGTCGCTTACAAAGCTACGCACTTTGCACTTAAATTGCTTTTCTGTCTTCTTAATAGTTGCCAGTGTAATATCCGTAAGGCATTCTCCTGTATGAGAGTTCCCCGAAGTATCAATGGTTTCAGTCGTAAACGTCGCCAGATTGAGTTGTTACACATGCACAAACAATAGGTTCGTTATGAACATTTGACCACCCATCGATGCACAAATAGTTACAATTTGATTTTCAAGAATGCTAGAACAATTATCAATTTCTTCCTGGTAAACAGCTTCAAGAAGGGGTCCAGCAATGTCCTTTCATGTCGGAGGAATGTAACCTGGACGAAGCATGTTGTAGGCTTTAATCACTACTGGATTATCTATGGCTCGGAAAGGTGTATTTGTTGCATAAATACCGCGGGCTATTTGTTTGTCTATTACAGTTTTTTCTTGCTTAGATGTTTTGATCACAAATGAGTCCATTGGCTTAGTTTTTTTAAGTAGTTTACGAGAGGAGGAATTGGGTGAGCCATCAGTCGTCTGCCACTTAGGGGTGTATGGTGTGCCTTCAGAAAGTTGTACCTGAGATGTGGAGGGCTGGGATTGGGTTACAGGGCCAACTACTGCATTGGAACTTTCTAATTCTACGGTATCTCCAGAATCATCTTCAGTTTCATCTTCATTAGATGCTGAAAAACACTTTTCTTTATGGGCTTTGTTTGAGCCTAGCAACAAGCCCTTGCAATGTTTTTCCACAAGCTTTACATTTGGCTTTAACTCTGACTCCTTTGTCAGTTGTGGTCTTTTCCTCTTCAAAATATGCCCAAATGTAGTCTTTTTTTACGTCCTGACATTGACATGTTCAGAATCCAATATAGTTTTACTTTCCTTTCCTACTCTTCGATATGAACTACAGCTTAACTTTTACACGCAGTCAGTAGTTCACACCAGGTCAGCTCAGCAGCCAGCTCCTGAATGAGCCACTACAGTAAGGGGGTTCCGCACTACAGCAAGGTTCAAGTCTTGAGAATTCCCCATTCCCAAGGGACCTCTCTCTACCTGGCTGATGCAAAGAGTTTTAATCTTATTGGACAGACAATGTAAATGAGCAGGGATAGGAAAGGGATGACAAACAAATTGTATACATTAAGAACTGATTATTAAAACACAGCATTTAAAAATTTTGATGCAATTATAAAAATAATTTAAATCAAAGATTTTTTTACATGATGTGATTTAAATCAATGATTTAAATCCCTTTGATTTAAATCAACCAACCCTGACAGTGACGATGGCGACCATAAAGAGAGGACCAAGGTCAATCCAAGAAAAACCAGCGAAGAAGATAAAGTAGCTAAAGCCTCAAAAGTTGTTAGCCCAACTGACAAGAGCACTACGTACAGCAGATGGCGAAAGTACTGTAGCTGCAGCCTGTTACTTCGACAGCGCAGCGACCGAAAACATGTCCTCAAATAAAGACAAGCTTCTAAATTTAGTAAATAAACACTCAGGTGTCGAAGTCACAAATAAACAAACTATGCAAGTTGTAGGGAAGGGAAATACAGTTTTGCATCTGACGAAAGAAAACTGCCCAGGCTGATACAACATCATGCTTCAGAACGTTCTGTATGTTCCATACCTAGACAAAATTTGATATCTGTAGACCGAATCGAAGAACTAGGCTATGAAGTAAAATTTCCACAAGGTAAAGCTTCAGTCATAAATTCGGACCAATCGTCCTTACAGCAAAGAGGGAAAACCATCTTTATAAAGTAGAAGAAGAAATACTGAAAACACACATCGTGAAGCAAAACGAAAAAGAAGATTTATGGCATCAGCGATTAGGCCACCTACATAAAGCAGCTGTCAAAAGTGTTGCTAAGTCAAACGAGCTTGAAATAGAACTAACAGAAACAGATGAAAGTATCACTGTGACACTTGTCTAAAGGGAAAGTTAGCTCGCAATGCCTATCCCAAGGTCAGCACAGACAAAGCGACGAAGGTACTCGATCGAGCTCATACATTCTGATGTAGTAGGCAAGATTTCTCCAACTTCAAAAGGCGGAGCAAATAAATTATCTAGAAACTTTTATTGACGACGGCTCTAGATATACCACAGTGTATGCTATGAAGACTAAAGCCGAGGTCTTAAGAGAAATTCCATGAATTTTAACTCGAAGCAGAGAACACCCATGAAGTCTAGGTGAAAACTCTTAAGCTTTGACAATGACGGAGAGTACAAGAGTCGAAAATTCGATGAATACCTAACTGAGCATGGAATAAAAAGACAACTAACTGTACCAGGAAATCCTCAGCAAAATGGAGTGTCCGAGAGATTCAACCGTACATTGTTTGACATTTGCTCAAACTTACCAAAACATCAGTGGGCGGAGGCAGCGAACACAGCCTGTAAACTGAGAAACTTGTGCCCGTCCAAAGGTCTCCAAGGAAAGACTCCCATCATCTTTGTGGAATCAAACAGAAGACGATGTAAGCCACCTGAAAGTTTTTGGATGTCAAGCATGGGATACTTTTGGACACCACATTCCAAAAGGGAAGCTCGATCATCGAGCAGTTGAAACAGTTTTTGTAATGTACTGAGTACCGTGGGTTCTAATGAGCCTAACCTAAGGTATGACTGGCATAGTGACAACTAACAGTCAGGTGTTGGACAAACAGGCAGCCAGGATAATTGCCCTGGCTGCTACCTTTATAGCAGACAAGTATACCCATGATGCACTCTGGTATTACCCAGAGTGCCATCTACATAATGTATGCACAAGATACAGGGTGGTAGCACCTGGTGGACAATAAGTATAAATGCAACCATACTGGCTAAGGCCAGTTGAGATATCACACTAAACCCAATACACCACACTCACCCCCCCTAAATAAAGTGAAAGCAAGGAGCAACTTAAATGATTTTCAATCAGCAATTTTAAACTATAAGTTACTATCACTTAGGGCTTTCATCATTATCAAGGCTTGTGTCCTTTTTAGTTTTAACATAAAACATTAACCCCAACCTTCATATGGGTGCAATATGAATAATCTATATAAATAATTCAAAGAGCATAATATATACCATATACTATATACAAAATCCATATTTACTCTTTTACTCTATACTCCTCTCTCCACCTTTCCGAAAAAAAATATTTGTTCAGTTTTACCTCAATAACAAACAGAATACATTTACGGGTAATTTTTGGGACAAGAGCAAGACAAAACACATGCAAGAAAATCAAAAACAACCAAGCTGTAAATGAATGCAAAGAAAAATCGCCGCCCGCTACCCCAACACCCAAATATAAGCCCAGCAAGTATGGCTAGAGCGTCGCCTTCTAAGACAGTTCCTTTCTTGGAAAGAACAAAGCAGATTAGTCGGCGGACAGTCTGCACAATCAAAATAACTCCCCATTTTCCCGGACAGTCTGGGAAAAGCAGGATTACTTCCCGCGAAAGCTTCAACATAGTGCTGTGGGCAGCTTACGCACATAACGCAGCAGAGCACACATTTGTCAAGATATTTTCTAGAGCATAGACAAAATTGATGACGACGTCTAGACTTTACGAACACTCGAAGAAAAAAATTGTGACGTTGTGTCAAGGCATCACACGTTGCTTCCGTAGATCAACCGTTCAGTGGTGACATCGTACGGCGAAACACCGTGAAACAAGATGAAATTGACGCAAATGACGCAAATTACGTAAAACCTCCGGAAATGACTCGGCTTCTCACATAACCGACGGAAAAATCTGCGTTCTTCGAAAGTAAGTTTCTTTGCAACATCGTCGCAGACGCAACAAACAGCGTGAGTTTCTATCGCATTTTTAGCTTTTGATAACTAGCTTTGGTGTTAAATTGTTGCGTGCATAAATTATGTCAAGTATCAGCGAAGTTGTACGCTTATCAGCTGTTGATAGTAATTGTCTAGTAGACATTTCTTCATTTATGACACGCATTTAATTATCAGTTTTCTTCACATGGTGGACATTTCTCCAATTATGCTTGTGTTTTAGCTTTTAGAACTTAGAAGAGAGTTATCGTTTTCGGAATTCAAAATGAGCAATGCTATTCGCAATTTTGCATGACATTCTTTTACGAAACACTTAGCAGGTGTATTGAAGATTGAAGCACTAATTGATATGACGTTTAATGCGTAATGCTGCGCGCGCGCCGTGCTAAACTTTATCAACGCAACGGCAACATTTTACCGTAAATTAGGCTATGCATTATTAATTTACTTGCTTAATTATCAGTAAGTTAGCAATATCTTAGCACTTCACAAATACATGCATTTCTAGTTCGTGCTTGATGCCCCTCGCAAATTCCTGTATAACAAAACTAGAAAAACGGGGTCAGTAGTTCGACACCACAGCTTTAACTAATTAAAAAGCACATTTCCTCTTTAGTGTAATAACGATACTCGAGCAACTGAGTATATTCAAAACATAACGAGAATTTCGAGTGAGATCCATCACGGTGGAGAAAAAAAATTCCTTTACTTTTTTTTTATGCGTTTTTACAAAACAATCCTTTTTTACGGAATACATTACGTACCTCCCTACCCGACACGAACGGGCGCAACACGAATATTTATATATTCTGTACAGTTTACTTTTTGTTGTTTTGTTAATAATAAAACACTCCTCCACTCAAACTACTTCAAATACAACAACGGCCTTCGTCAGCTGATACTTACAGCTTATATCACATGTTTTTCAAAATATGTCACCTTCAACACCCGGCCTAGAACGCAAGAACGAGCAAGAGCTTTTATTATATTACCCATACCCGAATAATCGCGCTAGAGTTCAGATATTACTTTACAGGTATTACTTGGCGAAATACTTAAACGTTTTACCCACTAAATTGCCATATCCCCAAAGAGATAACTCCCGGCGACGCAAAATTAGGGTTTCAATTTAAGGTCTTCTCCCAGTCCTTCACTTCGTCAAACCAGCCGGCCGAACCGATCCAACAAAATAAACAACAAAGAATTCAACACAATTCTTAACGTAACATGTTTAACCAACTTAGCAAATTACTAAAACGCAACAGTCATTTCAGGCATAACAGATGTTATCGCTCCTTCCACAACTCGTGCTTTCGCGCAGAAGAGAAATTAATTGATGTTTCTTTGCGACTATTCAATTAGAATGCGTTAACCATTTATTAGCTAAAGCACCTAAAAGTAGTCACTAACTCCCTCAAGCTCTCATCATGCTCCGCTCCACCAACGCAGCGTCAGAGTCAGAATTTTCGACTCATTTAAGTACAGTGTGCTTTTCAAAAACAATTTAACAGGTTTATTTCTCACGTAGGCTAATACCGTTTTTGGTTTATAAGAAGCAGCCGTCGCCATGCTAGCTCCAGGCTTTCACGACTCGCACACCGACGGTAATACTCCACTTCCTAACAAATAGAACAAGTAAAACTTCCTCTATTTATTTAAAGCCTAATGTGTTTAAAACCAACAACAAGCACTTAATCTTTTATTTAACGGTAAGACGCTAGGAGTCTTTA
>JAHWFP010204801.1:0-16442 GCA_023313725.1 Lithobius niger | reverse complement strand
CACCTGTACTACTATGAAAATTTTGGTACTATGAAAATTGGTACTATGAATTTTGGTACGACAATCATTCCTAGTAGTAGAAATTGAATCAGCCATGGATCCCCATGAAATACCACCAAAGCCTCCCCGAGCATCCCCTTGCCCCTCCTTTGCACCTCATGAAGCATCAATGACCAATGAGAGGGGCAAAGGAATGAGCTGGGGGTTCGTTGGGGGTATTTCATGGGGATTCCATGACTTGTTCAACTTCTACTGATAAGAATGACTTGTGTACCAATTTTCCAGCTTTTAGCACGATTTGCAAACATTTGCGGTTCAAATTTCAGTGAGGGGGCACAGGGGGTCGCTGGGGCCCCTTTGGGGGTATTTCATGGGGGTTCCATGGCTGATTCCATTTATGCTGCTAAGAATGACTTGTACACCAAATGTCATGTTTTTAACTTGATCTGTAAGAATTTGTTGCCCAAGCCCCTGTGAGTGGGCACGGACGAGGAGGCGCTGAAGGTACTTGGGGGTATTTCATGGAGGTCCATGGCTGGTTCGATTTTTAATGTTAAGAAACACTTGCGTACCGAATTTCATATTTTTAGCTCGATTTGCTGAAATTTGTTACTCCACTTAATGACTTCTACTCAGTGCTCTACAATAATTATTGCTCTATCGACAAGAATACGGCAGTCATATCTAAATCGTGTTCAAAGGGCCCTGGTCGGTATTAATACCTACATTTTAAGCTATACAAATTGAAAATCGGTTCATTGGTTCGACCTCTATGTGAGAGCAAAAGTTCTAGCCCATTTGGCTTTCCGTGTAAAGAATATTGTAGTTACATTAAAATATCATGTGAAAGGCCTTCGGCCTTGTCCCTACCTACATTTTAAGCTATAGAACTTTAAAATCGGTTCTGTGGTTCGATAGCCAGGTGATAGCAGAGTCGCAATGACAACATTAATGATTTCTGCCCAGTGCTCCTCAATAATATTTGCTCTGCCAACGAGAATACTGTCGTCACGTCAAAATCGTGTTCAAGAGGCGCTAGTCGGTGTTAACACCTACATTTTAAGCTATATAAATTGAAAATTGGTTCATTGGTTCGATCTGTAGGTGAGAGCAAAAGTTCTATCCCATTTGGCTTTCCGTGTCAAGAATATTGTAGTTACATTAAAATAGCCTTCGATACGGCCTAGTGCTTGTCCATACCTATGTTTTAAGCTATAGAACTTGAAAATCGGTTCAGTGGGTCAATCTCCAGGCGAGAGTAAAGAGTCATAATAACAACATTAATGATTTCTGCCCAGTGCTGTACAATAAAATTTGCTCTGCCGACAAGTGTACTGTAGTCACATCAAAATCGTGTTCAAAAGGCCCTGGTCGGTGTTAATACCTACATTTTAAGCTATACAATTGGAAATCGGTTCATTGGTTCCATCTCTAGGTGAGAGCAAAAGTTCTGGCCTATTTGGCTTTCTATGTCAAGAATATTGTAGTTGCATTAAAATAGCCTGCGAATGGCCCTAGGCCTTGTCCATACCTAACGTTTTAAGCTATAGAACTTGAAAATCGGTTTAGTGCTTCGATCTCCAGGTGAAGGCAAAGAGTCCCAACAAGAACAAGAACAACAACAACAACAAGAAATGGCCATGCTGTGGACGCCGAACGGTTCAATTCTTGTCATTAACATTTGTAATGCGGTGAAATAGTTATGACACGACCCCAAATACCGAATTTCGTTGGTCTATGTCAATTTTGGGCGAAACTATAGGAATTCAAAGTTTGGCGTCTAACATGGAAGATCATGCTGAGGCTTACATAAGGATAACAGACTGGTGCAATAATAACAACATCGACCATCAGTGGTTAATACATGCATATGCCATTTCCAACATTCCCCTCTTATAACCACTGGTGGGTTAAATTGTGTATAACTTATCAAGCAGCAACACCGACTTGGGCCAAATGCTAATTTATTAACGTGGAACAGACTCTAAGCTTAACTTAAGCAATATCATCAAAACAAAGCATATCGAACTAATTCTGAAGTGATAGGTCCACTTTACACTTTCACAAAAAGACACTCCACCAACGAGATGTTACCAGCAAAGGTTACTAATGTAACGTTTCCACCTAGTCCCAAAAGGAAGAGGGAAAATATTACAGGCAAAATCAGTAAAGCGAGAAGTACATTTTCATGATGTCACTCAGCTTGGAATCGGTAACATTTTTCCTCAAGGGGTCGGGAGGCATATCAACACTAGGACAAAACACCAAAGTGTTATTATTCTTCAACATCTCGTCCCTAACATATTTCAATTTCCTGAGATGATGCCTGGAGTGATTACTACCCCCATTTATTATCAGATCTATGGCCAACCTTGAATCGGTAAACACAGGTATCGGGAAACTCAATTAGGTAGGTGTTAATTTACTTAATAGTTCTTGAAAGCACACAACTTCCTTGGTCAAAACACACATAGCTTCAATCTCAGCCTCACAACTAGAGTGGGCAACCAATGGCTGGGTTTTGCTGATCCACACGATCGGAGCAGTACTTAGACTAATCAGAACACCACTTTCTCTTTTGCTGCCTGTGACGGCATCCCATGAAGCGTTGCCGTAAGACGTGATGAGTCCAATATCTTCCAAACAATAATGTATTTCCTTGTCAATGATGACATTCAAGTATTTCCAGACTCTCTTTAGTGATGTTTGATGCGGAAGCTTAGAAGCAGCCGACTTTCTCGCTAGCTGGATGACGATGAATAGGATGTCGGGATGAGTTTGTTTCCCGAGGAATATGAGTGATCATAACATTTCTAGATTTACGGTTTTATCAACACTAATAGAAGCACTACAGTCGTCCAAAGGCTTAAGTGTAGCAGAGACCATCTTGACAGCATTGGCATCATTCTGTCAACTTGAAATAATCCAGCTTATCTTGGATGTTTTGGTGTTTTGGTGTCAGACAAGGTGAAATAATCCTGTGTGCTCTGAATCTTATAACCTAGTATTTTTATCCATTCATGACCATGTACTTCCACTACCTCCAGGTGGAGGCGTAATGCAGCAAGAAAAGACTGATAGACTTTGTCGGATTTTACATTCACTAACTTGTTATCGATAAAGAGACAGAGCATGAGCAAAGAATCACCCAATGACTGTACAAAAACGCAAGGATCAAACTGTGATTTTATAAGTCCGAGTTGTCTCAAAACATCACTTATGTGGATATACCAGTTCCGGCCTGATTTTGACAAGCCGTACAGGGATTTATTAAGCAGACAGACTAGTTCTTCACTGTTCTCCCCCGTCTCTCGTAACCGGGCGGTTGTACGAGGTAGACAACCCGAGATATTTTACCAAATAAATAGGCAGTTACGGTGTCAAGATAGCAAAAAAAGTGCTGAAGTTGTGCTGACAAGTGGAGCACAAGTCTGACTGAGGAGTTCCGAACCGTTAAGGCATATGAGGTTAAGTAGTCAATCTTTGGACGTTCAACCCAAGCAGAAACAACAAGTCTTGCTTTCAGTTTCTGGAGGGATCCAGCAGGATTCAGTTTTCTGGGGAAAACCAATTTTGAACGAATAATCTTGCTTCCGGGTGGCTTTGGCAAAAGGTTACAGACCTGGTGGGCAGTCATGAAGTCCAGTTCTTGCTTAGGACCATCCATCAGACTCCGGTGATGTTAGAGTATCATGGTAAGTCTTAGGTGTGGGCATGGAAATGGCCTCGAAAAAGATACGACGGCTCATCATCATCAGTATCCAACGTGTCAGAAAAACCGGAAAACTGCTTGATGAGCAGCCCATCGCTCGGCCATAACAGCCTTCGTTGTTCATGGTGCACATCCTCTACCTCGTCGTGGACCAAATACAGGTTGATCGGGCAGTGGAGGTACCGGAGCTATACACCATGAAGTGGCTAACCTGGCCGTACACATGGGTGAGTCATGTGAAACATCAGTATTTATGACTGAGGGTTTATCTAAAGAGGGTGGTGGTGGTGGTCGTAGTATGTCACCTCCTCGGATTCTCTCATCAAAGCACACATTACGTGAGACAATTAGCTGTTTAGTGTCAAGATAAAGCAAATGAATACCAGTAGCGTAGCAGAGGAAACCAGCCCTTTTGTTGATAGGCTGTAGCTTTACTCGTTGCTGTGGTGGTAAGACATAGTGTGCTAAGCATCCGAATGTTTGCAGGTGTCGCCCTGACGAGGAATAATGAGTCGGGGCCTAATGGCCAAAGGCAGTTTGTTGTGCCATACCAAAAAAAGGGCGAAAGGGCAAAACGTTATAGAGATAGCAGGAGGTTTCTTTGGCAAAACGCCAATACTGCAGAGGGAAACGGCTATTCTCTAACAGTGTTGTGGCACAACGTATAATTGACTGAAAACTGTGTTCGATAATTGGAATGGTATGTGGCGAGTAAGGTGTGGAGCAGAGGTGTTTGAACCCAGCTTCTGCTAAGTAATGCTCTTATCCGTTCCATCTCCAGATGGGCTCGTTGTCTGTGTGGATTGTAACTAGATTGTGCGTGATCTCATTTTTACATTAATAAAAGTTAAAAGTCGAAAAGTGTGAAGTGCGTTGAGAACTTGGCTTTTTTGGGTGAGGAAGTACGCAAAACTCTCTACGGTAGAAGTCATCTACGAATAGAAGAAGAAAACATGCACCATCATGGGTAGGCACAGTGATCGGTCCTGTGAGGTCTGCACTTCGTGAATTAATTGCATGGTACATTGGGAGCGGATGGGTGCAATCTTTTGATAAGGCAGGCTGTGGCTCTTGCACCAAACACAAGTATCACAAAGCTGTTCAACCTGTTTCCCAAAATTAATCCCATGCAATAGTCCTTCACGTTGAATCTTGTGCATGATAGCTGGCGAAGGATGTCCCAAGTGCCAAAGTGTCCAAAGAGGTAAGTAACTGGGAAAGTTTTCATGAGTGCAAGGAAGATGGGCAGTGGTGAGGTTAGCTAAAGGTTGGACAAATGGTATGCATAGAGTCGGAGATCCTTACAGAGTACGTGATCATAAAGGCGTAAACATCATTTGAAAGAAGGGGTCCATCGCCCAACAACTTATCGTCTTTCAGAAGTTGGAATTGTTGATGTCACTGTTCAATGAGCACATCCGTGTGGTCCAGACGAGGGGTTGATATAAGGTTGGCTGCAGCATCTTCCGAATAAAGGACTTTTTCTAGATGCATGATAGTATAGGATGTCTCCATGCGTACAGTACCTTGTCAAGTCACAACATTACAGGCGCCCCTGAAGCAAAAAAGATAATTGTAGAAATTGCTTTGGAATCTGTAAGCTAGTCTTCCGTAAAGGTCACATGGGAAGTCGCCCCACAACCGAGCGCGAAATAGTCTCTAGCTGCTATGAACTTTAATTGGTGGAGACCTACGGTTAATGCAAATTCAAGGTTGGTGTTGAGCCCGGGGGTGGTTCGGTAAAAGTCGCATTGGAACGTACCTCATCCTTTTCTGTGGTGGTAAGCTTCAAGTTATCAGGTCGATCCACCTCCAGGTCGTATATCTGTCCGGGTCAAAGCTTAGGGAGGTATCGAGATCCACTAAAGCGGTGTCAAATCCCAAAGGGTATTTAGGCATCGTGCCTTAGGTTTGAAGGGAAGATGGATGCCCTTCTTGTACTTGTCAGTTTGAGGCCAGCACCATGTAGTGTACATTGTACTCGCTGTTGTGGGCTCGGTGAAACACATGATGTATTAGGGGCATGGCGTCGTATTGCTGCATTAGGCTGAATGGAAGTGTCAGGCCTAGTACTTGGGATCTGGCATCGTTTATTTTGTGGTGTGATGGATAATAAGTGGTTAGCATATAGTTTGGGAAGAGGTACAGCTTCTGTTTTCAACCTATAATAGGCATCCTCAATCGTTGCTCTATGCGCTCGGGTGTCAACGCTGCTGCAGTCTCTCCTAGCAAACTCTCAACAACAAGTTGCCATTTGTGATGGTGCACACCTCTTAAGGTGTAATGGACAAAGTCGGCATCACTCAATAATCCTACCAGAATTATAGCAAAAAAAGCTCTCAATGACCTAATCTGAGCGAAATAATTTTCTATGGTTTCAGATGATCTCATGTTTATATTATGAAAGGCATCTAGGTGGTGTAATTGGGCTCCATGGTTCTGTGTGTTATAGCAGGCATTCAAACTATCCCATATAGTTTTGGATAATGGCACATCTAGGTAACTGATCAATGTACCATCAAATAGAAATTTCGTAAAAAACTGAGTGCATGACTGTTGCTAGTTTGCTATGCTTGTCGTGCCTCGGCAGGAGTTTCTGTCAGTGGTGCAACTACTCCTGCCGGTGGTGCAACAGTGATCAAGGGTCTGTTATGGCCTTCTTGTAACAGATTCATCACTTTCGTTTTCCGCAATAAAAAAATCTGTGCTAGTGAAGATTTGGGTATCTTGGTAATACTGGTCGGCTCTATTACGCGTTGATTTGATTAACGATAGGTGGTCACGTTACAAGAAAAGAAATTCAAAGTTTTAAAAAATGCTAGGAAAGTAGTAAATAACCTTGTGTAGAGAGCACGGTGTTGACGATGCGTGTAAAAACCATATGTAAATACAGAGCTACTGAACAGGCAGTCTTTGAAACTTCGGGTCAACTTACGCAAAGGATCTCTTTTCGGTTAGCTCTTCTTGAGATGTGGGCGTCGCCATCTTGGGTTTCATCACGTAGGCAGAATGACCGGACTTAAATTTCTCTTCTTGATCCCACCGAGCAACAACGATCCACTACCAAATGATAGAGTTGAACAAGGGGTGTTTGTGACGAGTTGAAAGGATAGGAGCAGCCGGTGAACTTTAATTTGTTTTTTATTCTTATAAGAGCCCAGGGCAGCCAGACATGGAAACCTACGTTTCACCCTCAGTCGACAACATAATAACAGACTGGTGCAACAATAACAACATTGACCATCCGTAGTCAATACATGCACATGCCATCTCCAACAATTATTATTATTATTAATACAACACAACGATAGAAGGAAATGGAACAAATACGAACAGAAATGGAGCAGGTATTTGAATGGCAAAATCATGTAAACAGAAATTTAGCAGAATTTAAAGGTGGCAGACATCTGTATGAAAACAAAATTTTGTTTATTCATGTCAACATATGAAGTTATCGAAAGAACTGGGAAAGACTCTTAATCGTTTAATAATAGTGGCACAGGCTGGGATGTGATAATTTTAACAAAAATTAACATAAGTGAAAAATAAACTTAATTAGAACATACCAAATTACACAAATTATACTGTACACAGGAATACACAAAAAGGTGGTGGTATTTTAGTCTATATCAAATGTGTTTAAAAATATAAAACGAGAAGCAATCAAAATTGGTGAAAATGATTCGTCAGCTAAATAATGACTAAAATTTGCAATAATTATAAGTGTGTGTTAAAGGCGACCATCCTCGACAGGAGAACATATACTGCAGAATTAAAAAAGGAAGGTATCAAAAACTTTATTAATATATAGGTGTTTTTAACCTCAACATTTTAAATGAAACACAAAGTGACTGCAAAAAGTATGACAAAAATAAATGTGAAAATATAATTGCTTACAATGGATTTACACAACAGATTGTAACAGCTACTAGATAAGAAGTAAGAAGCCACACACTATTTAGATCATGTCTTGACTTAATTATCACCAAACTAATTGACTTAAATTGTGAAAGTGTAGTAATAACTAATAAAATATCAGATCACTACTTCAAACGAATTGGTTTTAGTGACAAGAATGATGATAAAAACATTGCCAAAGATGAAAACAAAAATAACACGAATTGGTATAAAAAAATCAATGAAAATAGAATTATTGAAAAACTCAAAAACATAAATTGGGAATTTTTGAAAAGGGAAAATGATCTTAATGAGATATATAATATACTAAACAACATCTTAACAACAATGATTTACAACAGAAATATTACAGAAAAAATAGTAAAAAAAGTGGTACAAGTAATATGAGACAAGAATTGATGAATAAAGCATTACTGAAAAAAATAAACGAAAAAAATTAGTTTTGGAATACCATTAAAACAACTGTAAGGAAACATACAGAGAGTTAATTAAATTAGAAAACGAAAGGTATAAAAAGTATGAAAAACCATATTGAAAAAGGTATCTGTGAAGCCAAGCAATCTTTTTACAATAAATTCTTTAAAAAAAGCATAAAACTAATGGCAAAAAAACGTGAAAAAAATAAATCATATTCTAGGAAAAGAAAATAATAAAAATATATTGAAGCACAAATTCAACAAAACTGCAAACAAAGTAACCTAAAATACTTATGTGAAACATTTTCATTAAATTTTCATGGCCGGATACCTGATATGGACAATAAATAGAAAGAACAGAAATTGGATACTCCAAAAAAAATACAAAATAAATAGCAAAGTCATTATATATTAACAAAATGCAAATGTAAATAAGACAATGGAAATTCATGAAACAAATATGTATAGCATTATTTCGATTATTAACAGTATGAAACCAAATAATTCTAGAGAACATGATGGGTTCCTTCTTGAAAACTTCATTGCCACAAAAGATTAATCAAGTGAATTTATGTTAATACCAAAAATCGTATTATTAAAAGTGAAATATGGCTTGATACACTGAAGAAACAAATTATAAGACCAATTTATGAACAGGGAAAAAACTCAAATATGAACAACTACAGACCGATTTCACTGTTGCCCACACTTAACGAGATAATTGAAAAAAATTTGCATTTAGAAATGAATCGGTTTTTAATAAATACAAAATCTTAAACGAAAAATTATTTGGATATAGAAAAGATACCGGCACCATTAATGCACTTGTAAAATTAATAATAACGTAATAAAAGCTTTAAATAATGGAAAATATGTTGGCGCAGTGCTCATTGATTTAAGCGAAGCATTTGACAAACATATGCAAAAGATTAAAAAATATTGTTACATGTGAAGATAATTGTAACAAAGAAATCTCCAACTGTAATTGAAAAAAACTGAACATAATACACAGCATCAAATATCTTGGTCTACAACTAGATACTTATTGGAAGTTTTATAGTCATATTAAAAAATTAATACAAACTTTAAAAAAACCATACCAATCCTACATAAAATAAAAGATTTCTTAAATTAAAATTTAAGAAAATGGTGTTCAAATCTCTGATCATGTCAACTGTTAAATATGGAATAACAATTTATGGTTCAACCACACAATCCATGTTAATGCAACGTCAAAAGGTGATCAAAAGGGCTGCTAAAGTACTCTTTAAACTGAAAAAAAGTAGTTAAGATATATACAATCACATAGGTATTCTTAATATTAACCAATCGCACAGATTTGAAATCATAAGAAAGCGATATTTTATATTTGAGAACTGGAAAGAAAGAGTTATCTGTTAGAGTTCACAACAAGTGGATCATCGAACCGACTTGGAGAAACTCATATGGTAAAAGAGGGAATACATATATGGTGCCAAGTTACATGAACAAAATACCAGTAAATCTAAGAATTTGAAAAATTACAACTAGGTGGAAAAGAAGATAAAAATGTGGATTATAAGTACATAGGAAACACTGATATTATTAACGAGGGAAGTAATAATAGTAAAATAACAATATAGTAATTCCTAGATATAAGTTACAGTAACTGCATATATATTATAAATAAAATTAATCAAATTGCTTCCACATACCAGTCATAAGACTTCATGCCTTTGTACTCAAGATGTACAACTGAATAAAGCTTATTATTATTATAATTCTTATTATCTTGACAGAAAAAAATTTATAACAATTTGCCAATTTATTTGGCTAACAGGAAAAGCGGTGTTCGTGTGGAAGACGAAATTAGTGATTAAAAAAAGTTAAATTTGATGTTCCACAAGGATAAATGTTGGGTCCCATATTTTACCTTATTTACATTAATGACATTGATATAATTTGTAAAAATACAATCACAATTTTGTACGCATATGATATTAAACTTGTGTCAATTCATTATAGGTACAAAACTATGATGAATGACTTGCAAAATGATTTTAACTTAGTTAATGATTGGCTAACCAACAATTATTATGTATTAGTAAAAAAAAGACAAGGTTTACGGTAATGGATAAAAAAAATAGCCATAACACCAAATTAATTGACGAAGTTGCTAAGGAAAAACTTGAGGCATCGAAACGCCTTCGTTCGGATCAGACACCTAAAAATAAGCTTGCACACACCAACATTAATAGGGATTATTTCAATTGTGTAAAAATGTTGTCCATCGAGCAAGAAAAAAGAATCTTAACGGAAGGTAACCTGTCGGCTCTCTTCCGTTTTTATCGTTTTAAAACAAAACCAACTCGTACAATTCCACCTGAATGTAAACAGAAACCTCCTTACAAATCCCTTTGACAAATCTATGGCTTTACTCTACGATTCTCTCTTAACGCTGTGGTCGATAATGACGAAATTCCTATCATGCCTACCTTGGGAAACAAGTTGCGTATTGCGCATCAATGTGTAAAAGTGTCATTTACGTTGGCTGACTTTGAGAATGCCTTGCTGCATTTGAGGCCCAGCCTCTCTATTGGACTAGATGGTTTTTCGGCTTTTTTTTATAAAAAAAATTGGAAAACAAGTTGCAATATGCAATGCAATGAAATGCATTTTCCCAGTCACTTTCTCATCTGGGGCTATACCAATGTGTTGGTCAACAGCTAATGTTGTACCTGTTTACAAAAAAAAAAACGGAACTCTGCTGACCCAAAAAACTATAGGCTGGTTTCGCTAACTGCTATGCCCTGTAAATTAATTGAAACCATACTACGCACTATAATGATGTGCCATATAAACCAGTTCAATATTGTACGTAATGACCAGTTTGGCTTCTAGCCAGGTCGATCTGTGATTCACAAACTTTTACTGACAATTGAAAATTGGTTCGAGGCACTTGGCCTTGGTATTAATACGAATGTTATCCTTTTCGATTTAAAAAAAGCCTTCAAATCAGTGGTGCATTTGAAGTTACTGTTTAAGGTAAAATTTTATGGTTTTGATAGTAAACTTCTAAATTGGATTGAAGCATTCATTCTGGTCGTACGCAACATGTTATTAATGACCAGGTTTTATCAGACTCCAAGGATGTTTTCAGCGGGGTACCGCAGGGTTCTGTCTTGGGACCATTGCTGGTTGTCCTGTTTCTCAATGACTTGTCTTGCACTGATCCCAATGTTAATCAAGGAAAGTTCACCTATGATCTGAATTGCACTCCCCAATCATTTTGGAAGCCGATTTCAGGCAACTTCAAGCATATATTGACTTGGTGCGCAAATGGTCTATTGAATGGTAGCTTCCTCTCTTTGTTAACAAATGCCATTACTTTTCGTTGGGTAAAAAACTCTTTCCTTTGACTATCGTGTTGGTGACACTCGGCTCCAAGCTGCTTAAAATTCGTTCAAAGATCTGGGGGTTTGGTTCCAGTCTGACCTCAAGTTCACTACTCATTATGACTATATCACATCAATTGCAAATCGTAGGTCTGCAATTGTTCAATGTTGTTTTAACTCCGCAAATTCCAACACTAAAGTTTGGGCCTTTAAGGTCTACATCCGTCTTCTTCTTGAATATGCAAGTCAGGTCTGGTCGCCCAGACTGTTAAAGGCCAATGATAAGGTCGAGTCGGTTCAAAGGAGATTTACGAAAAATGTTCATGCGTTGTGTGGTGTGCCAGACTGTGAACGTTTGAAGATCCTAAAGCTGGATTCACTCGAACTGAGACGTTTGAAGGCCGATCTTATGTTGACACATAAGATTCTTAACCACTTGTTACCAACCGACCTACCGTTTTTTAAAATTAATACGGAGTCATGTATGAGTGGTAGTAAATGTAGTAAATCCTTTTTTCACTGAGGGTGGTCCCTGCTTATAACTCATTGAGTGATCGCATTGACTCGGCCTCGTTGTTGGACAATTTTCAAATGGGTGTTGCCTTAATGCCTTCCTTCTTTGACCCGAGTTCGGAAACTAAATTGTGTACTTTACAAACTTCTGTGTTGTTCTGTGGAATTGTGTTTTTCTTTTTAGTGCATTAGTTGCCTTACTGTGTTTGTACCATTAAGTTACGGATGGTTGTCAGTGGTGCCTCATGGAACCCTTACTTTTCGTTGTGTTCTCTTGTTGAGGATTAAGGTTTTATTATATTATATTATCATGTGCATCACAAATGGAGATAAAGGAAAAATCATCCTGCATGAAACAGATTGAAATTGAAAAAAAAACAAATGTTGCTTAATGCAACTGCTATAAACTGGACAAAGTTGAAAAAGCGACCTATCTTGGAATGATTATTGGTAATAAATGGAAGTTTAATTATCACGTAGATAATCTCATTCCTAAGCTGAGGCAAATGACGACTTCTCTTTATACTATTAGACATATGACTGGACACAGAAATAAGGAAATTTTGTATGAGGCATGGAAAGCATCTCATTTGAGGTACGGCTGTGAGGATTGGGTAGTGCATATCTATCAACTCGTATTCAGCATCTACAAAATAAAATAGGCAAAGTGCTGCACTGGATTCATAACAAAGATATTAGCTCTACAGAAATATTCTTAAAACATTAAAACATGACGTCCTAACTGTAAAACAACTAATAGATGTTCTAAAATAATTATTTTTCAGATGAGTTTAAGAAGCTAAAAATTAAATCACCAGAAATTTGAGAAACTTAAACTTCACTGTCTCTGATTAGAGAAACCTGTATGGCAAAAAATGTAGAAGTTTTTCAGTGTCTAATATTTTTAACAACATGCCTAAGCCACTTAAAGAACCTAAAACTTTTCGGGAGCTGAAAAGGAAAATTAGAACCTGTTTAAATGAGTAAAGAGGAAACTTTTCGATGACTGCAGGCAACTAGGTTTGATGTTTGCTCTGATACGAATTTTAATAATTTATTTACTCTGGCATTTCCTTTGATAATTTACTGTATTTTAATAATCTTTCCTTGTAGACTGATATTATTTATTTATGGACGATTTTATGTAACATAACTTAACATTATTTATTGAATATGGTATTTTATTGTACAAGCTTAACACTAAGTAAATTCATCGCCATACCATCTTGCCATTAGTGTGCTGTAATGACGGTAAAACTCCTA
Source organism: Lithobius niger (assembly GCA_023313725.1). Taxonomy (NCBI): domain Eukaryota; kingdom Metazoa; phylum Arthropoda; class Chilopoda; order Lithobiomorpha; family Lithobiidae; genus Lithobius; species Lithobius niger. The sequence continues at coordinate 3,246 of JAHWFP010204801.1, read as the reverse complement.
CAACCTCTAACGAGTTTCGTGTTTTCTCATTTAGTAGTTATAAAATGTACCTCCTAAAGCGCACCACTCCTCTGACCCGTGACATTAAAAAATGGCAAAATGTCAAAACCTGTTTTCCTTCCCTAACCTTTAAAGGAATAGTTCCTACACTACTATTCGTAAATTTAAAACGTTATTTCGTTCGAATTTATTTCGTTTGCAGTTGCAGAACGAAATGGAAACTGCATTATGAGAAACGTAATAAATTCACATCAATATTTCCAAAAGTATGGATATTCACATCGGGAATCAATACCAATGCTTCTATGCAAGTTGTGAAGTAAATTTTAACTTCATTATTATGTCAGTCATGTAGCATGAATGTGAATGTAGTTTGTGGGTGAAACTTAGCATTTAGAAAATGCTAATCATAACTTGTACCAGTCAACAATCGGTTTTCTACAGTTTGATAATTATTTAACTAAAAGATCATCAATATTTCGTAAATATATGATATTACAGCACTAATGACAATTATCGAATTGATATAGCAATAAACTAAACTTTTGATTCGAAATTTCCAAATTCAAAGCTGTAACCATGAATTCAGTCAAACGAAATAGTAAACGATATCGCCCACTAGGTGTTGCCATTTAGTGGTCGTGAACGCGACTAAATACTGCGGAACTATAATGGAAATATACTGCGATATTTACGTGACTTTTGTATGTACTACGAAATAAATTTGCCACTTTATTCTAGTATCCTAATAATAGAAACTAAGACAAGGATTTATAGTTATTTAAATACTATATTATTTAAAAAAATGTAAATGTGAGTTCGAAAGTGTTCGCAAGCGAATGCACTAGTGAACACGTGGTCACCAGTAGGTAGCAACATCTTACGACATGACTGTGAAGTACTATGGGAAACGAAGTGTAACAATAACTGTAATCTAAAGGATACTATGTTAGTGAATGTGATTAATATGTTTACAGTACATACGTTATACATTCCAATGGAAGTACACAAGCTCGTGAGAGTTTGTTAAATCAAATTTCGTGTTGTGCGGAGAAAATGTGCTTTCACTCCCATGGAAATATGTTCATGTATTAGTGATTCATGGATGTTGTTACAACAGTTTTTCCATGTGTAAACTCATATTTATGGAATACTTACGTATGTGTGTGTGTGCACAATTCATGATTTGAGGATAACTATGCAACAGGTTTACAACTTTACACAGTGTGCGTACGTATGCGTGTGTTGATAGGGTGTAGCACATCAAGAACTCAAGAACGACGGTCTTTTCATATTTTTTTTTCAATTGTAAACAACTTGTGTCAGAAAGACCTAATATTATTCGTAATATTGGGTGAAATAGGTGTAGTCAAGAAATGAGAGGAAATAAGGAAATAATAGTGTTTTTTTATTCATAACTAAGTGCAATACACAGAACCGTACGGTACGCTAAAATTCGAGGACAGTTGGTATGTCTTTTTTTATCATAAGATGATAGGCCTATTTTCTTCTGTTCAACCGTGAATAATTTGTGTCTGAAAGACCTAATATTATGCACTGGAAACCACATGGTTGGAATGATAGCTTCATTCAGAACAGCAAGGTAATGCGTGTTTTACATTTTTTCAAGTACGTGTCAATTTATGCCATTTCCAGTTTTTTAAACATTATTTCCGCATTTGAGTGAATACAGTTTACTTTTTCAAACCCACCAATTCAGACAAAGCAACTGAACAGTATTCATACTTTACCTTTCCGGGCTTTCGATTGTTAATCTCTGAATATAAAGGGTGTGTTTCAGGATAATTTGATGTATCGTATAAATGTAAGCTATGCCTCACGTCTTAAATATCGTCAGTTTGAACATGGCAAATACCGCTGTCTGTATGAGATGTCAAAAGTTTACACTTGTCCCCATACTTTTTTTCATATGGTCAAAATGAATTGAATATAATAATAGTTTTGAACAATCAAGCCCATTCGTTCCAATCTATACAGTTCTACCTCCAATTTGCATAATTTAAACAAGGTTAAACCATCAGACAGTACGTCGAAATATTCGAGTGACGTTTTGCTATTAGTTTACGGCTCATTTTGAAGAGATTTTCCAAATAATGAATTATTTAATAATTCAAAAGATCCTTGCCAAACGCGTTTGTTGCTTCCTGATGTTTGCACGTGTTGAAATCTATAAATTTTTTCCAACCACGCCTTTTGACGGAAGCTAATTCCACGATGGATCTTTTCCAGTACAAGACCATGATTAGCCTAATGAAAAACTTCAGCACCTTTGAATGACAAACGTAATTTTGTCTCTCATTGAAATGACCAATTAATTTTTCTGGAGCTTTTGGTAAAACTAGAATTCCATTCGGATATTTCCAAATGCTCAACTGCCATTGAAAAATCGTTATGCTCATGGTGAAGGCTAACAGGATAAGACAGGACCACTTCGAGCATGTATGCAACGTCACTATTTTCAGGAATTTGGTTGATAAAAAAGCAATCAGTTCTTCATCAATCATCCAATCGAGGTGGGAGTATGGCAACTCCTCACTCAGTATTTTGGAATACATGGCATTGAGGTCAAAATACATTATGTATGACTGTTCTTTTCTAGGATCATAATCAGGAAGGTACGGGTTGTTACCGTTGCATATCGCTTTGGTACTACAGACACACAACCCCTCACACTTCCTGCAAAATATTTGTATATATTTACATCGGACAACAATTCGAGGGTCTCAACTGTATATTTTAAAGCCGTATCCTACCCAAACGAAGGCAGAGAAACGTAGTTTGATAGTTCTAGTTTGTACAATTTCATACACGAACTTCTGAATTTTTCAAAAACTTCTGCCAACAAATAACAATCTAAGAGTTGGTAGTTGTTGCAGTAATCTCTTAGAGTTTTACATTTCATTATCCCACAATTTGTTTAGCACATTCATAATCCGAATCCGAAATGTCTTGCTGATACAAAGTTGAATAAAACGTTGTCTTGTCAGGTAGGGTATTGTATTCAAACTTCTCAAAGAAATCGCTGAATTCGTAAGGGTACACTCCTTTACGAGTTATATGTTGGTACTTTTCCAGACAAGCGCTTTTAATTAAACAAAAAATTCAGACAGTGTGCTAACCAATGTATATACTAAGGAAAATTGGAAACAAGCCAACAGCGAAAATCATACACTAGAAATAACATAGTTCAGTAAGCCACCTTTATGCTCTTACGTTTCGTCGGAG
>JAHWFP010204792.1:0-18336 GCA_023313725.1 Lithobius niger | reverse complement strand
CCCCCCCCCCCCAGCCATCCAAGAAACACATACAGTTGGCAAATTCGAATTGTCGAGTTGGCAAAATCGGACAAATTTTCATTGCATTTTCACTGCAATTTTCACTGCAAATTTGAGTACTGGTTAATTATTATCATCATATCGTCAAATTGAAAGTAAAGTTTACAATACATTTTTTTTCCCATCAGTTTTCGCAACACTTCTGTGTAACTTGGGAGTAAGTGAAACCATACCCCTGATCATTTCTGGTTGCTTCCCTGCATCGCTAGGCTGTAAGGAGTGGGGGAAAGGAAGCTCCGCGAAAATTTGCGTAGTTGGTGAAATTGAAAATTGACGTGGTCGTTTTGTTTGCTATGTCACCACCATAGCTTATAAGTATCACAGATAATGTAGCAAATAAAAACAAAAAGTGGACAAAACTGTATCCCCACTGAGTTTGAAGTCGTAATAACAATTAACTTCGCGAAAATCGTACACAGTTGACAAAATAAAAAGTTGAGTTGGCTATTTTACTTCCTATAGTTCTTTTTCTGTTAGACAGTACCACTCAGAAGGGGTTTTAGCGTGGAGCAACTCGTAACTAGTATTTCAGGAGGGTAGAAAATTACTGGCATATTAATATACCAAAACACAACATCACTGCCAGGATTTAAAACGTCTCTTAGGTAAAACAGAAATATCAACAAACTCTGCATAAAACAAACCCTGCGTAAGGACTTCTGCCAAATTATCGCCGTCTGAAGTTGTGGTACCAAATAAATCTAAAAAATTAATGCAGTTGTCTATTTGATTTACTAGTTGGTCTGCTAGTCAATCAGTGCCTTGGTTTTAGTTAAAACAGTAACGTGAAGTAAAGCTGCGAACTTCATGAAAATCGGGTACAGTTGGCAAAATCAAAAACAAAGTTGGAAACATTGAATTAGCTGTTTGATTTTCTGTTATCCTTTTTCTGTTAACCTATTGCCACTAAATTTGAATTTGTATTAATGCAGAAACAATTACATTTTTCAAATGAAAGTTGTTAAAATTTTAAACTTGTTAATTTCGAAGGTCCAAAATTTGACGATAAGAGTTCATAAGATCCCATATCAAAGGACAAAAGTGACCCAAAAAAAGGCCACGAAATGAGGGCAAAAATTACCCTACGGGACCGGTAATTATTTATCGCCGGGGAGGCTGGAGGATGGGAGGGGTCATGAAGTTTTTGGACCCTCTCAAGAGGGAGGTCATACATTTTTCAGGTCCCATCAAAAGGGGGAGGTCAAAAACACACTGACCAACTGGAAAAAAGTCATTTTTGGACCACAAAAATGGCACTTACAGCAGAAAAAATTTCAAAAAACTGCAAAGCTTCTGGGGGGGGGGGGGCTCCCCCCAGACCCTCCATGCGGTTTACAAGGTCTTGAAACTAATAATACTATTCCTGGAAGTACAGTTAAAAGAAAAAAACTTTATAAAAAAGCTTTGGCACCTGGTTTCTTGGCGTCTTCTGCATTTTAGTTTCTGACTATGTTAGGAAGTGGACATATAAGCAAACAGTGTGTTCATCATACTTTTGTAGGAATCTCGACAAAAGATGGGTGTAAAATATTTTCGTGGGGTTGTTCACATCATTTTTGGACCTTAGGGTGGGAAGAATCAAGGTTTTTTTCAGGTCTTGAAGGGGGAGTCATCGAAAATTTAGTGGTCACATTAAAGTATTCATTTCCCACCCCACCCCCACGGCCATAACTAATGACCGGTCCCCAAGATCCCCTGAATCAATGGAAAAGAATTAAATGGAGCATGTTGATTTCAAATGTGGAAGCTCTTCTCCAATAATACATCAAGTTGTTTTGGACAAAACTGAGGTAAAAAGTTTCGCCATTTCTTTCGTCTTTCGACGCTCCATTATTTAAAAACTGGAGCATGTTTTTGTTTTAAAATGTGAAGGTTATTTTTTTTACAATAATACCTCTAGGTCTATAGTTGTTTGGGATACAACTGAGAAAAATATTTCATTAATTTCACCTTTCGATAGTGTAGCGGTGCTCACAGGTCCTTGAGGTGCCTACTGTTCTGCACCGACATCTGGTGTGGTCTCTGGATATTTAGTTGTACTTCTAGTGGCCGTTTTTACTTTTGCGGCGTATAAACTAGCATAGCAGTCACTACTGCACGGTTAGGAATAGAGCGTCTATGTCCTATCTGAAGTTTTAGTACTAACAAATCAATTTTGGTTCACTGCCACCAGGTGGGTGGTTTAATTGCTAACCTTAGGCTTTAAAATAAAAAGAATTGTTTTTAGTTAAAACACTAGCAACTTGAATCTCTCTAGAAGCAACTGAGTTTAAAACTCTTCGTTTTAATAAACAGGGGAAATGAAAAACATTACATTGGCAACTAGTCTTTTTACAACAACTGAATGGCTTTAAATAAAAGCACACAAGTAAATTACAGGAAATAAATTAACGGCAACGAATTAACATTTAAGAAAATTCACACTTACAATTTCGAATAGAAAAAGTTCTGTGGTGTAAACACCTCTAAGTTAGAAAAAGTATCTCACAGTTTCAAGCTTAGTCTAAGATTTTGTTTCAAGGCATGTTGCACAAGATGAAATCTACTTATTCACATTGAGTCAAGCTAGCAATAATCAGGGCCCTACCATCGAAGTCTGTGCTTCTGTAATTATGCTACAGGACCTTGGTGATCTCAAAAAGTTCGTTCACATTTTGTGAGACAAACAGAAAAAAAGCCGGTTTTTAGAAAGGGGACCTTAAACCCTTAAGTTATGGGAGGGGACACCAGAAAATGCCGATGGTTTAACTACCCATAATCGCGAACCCTAAGTCAAACGTTAGTTAAAATCTTTAAATTAAAATTTAGAATAAGAATTCGAAAAAATAAATTAAAGCTAAAACTAGTTACCTTAAACTACTACCTTGCCCGGCATGGCAACACCCGGACTGGAGACATCCCTGTTCCGACCGCCGTAGTAACGTCTGACTTGGAGTTGAGCTATGCTGTCGATTTTCTCCCACAGCCTGGTTTTATAGCTGCTGCTCGGCTGGCAAGAGAAGGGCAGGCGCGGCCTGTAGGAGAGCGACGGAGGGGGAGCGGGGAAGAGGTGGACGCCTGGAGGAGGAGAGACTGACTCAACCCGGCCAGGCTGTCTCTACCGGAAGTAGGTAGGGCAGCGCGGACGGGCAGGATAGCCTTGCACTCTGAGTGGAGGGGACAGTAAATACTGAATACTAATTGGAAGGGAATTGAAGGAGCTTGGATGGCAAAGGGAATTGCCGACTTTGGGAGGTAAGAGGCCTGTGTTTTGAAAGTTCATGTGAGTTTTAAACTCTTAACAACGTGATTAGGCCTATAAATAAAAACTACGATATTATGTATCACAACTATTGAAGGAAGGGGGGGGGGACGAAGTGTTTAGCTCAAACCTTTATACAAACATGAATTTTTTTAGCAGGAAGATCGTTACTATGGTCGGAACTCTGAAATAAATACAAGAAAAACACTTTGAAGAAAAATTGTCCGGTAAAATCGAAGGAGTGTTTGCCGAGTTCAGTAGTGTTTAGAAACCTAGTTTTTGCTAAACTGTTGCCCAATTAAATTAAAAATAAAAAGGTTAAATATACCAGCTTATTCTCTAAATGCTAGAACGCAGAAAAATAGGGGAAACATTATTGCAGCCGCAAATAATAAAAATAACAGTCGAAATTTTCATTAATAACTTGGCCTTCGCTAAAATAAAAACATCAAGTGTGGTGTTTTCCCATTACATATATGAGAAGTCAAATACCCCTAAACAACACTAAGCTGGTAGGCTTTATGCCTGCAAAAGAATTAAAGTAATTACAATTTTATTTACAAGGAATTGAAAATGGCGATTGAAGATTTGCGTGCGGCGTCGGTCAGTTTGGTAACTTTTTCAAAAGGCTGTGGAAAATTATTGAAGTGGAAATTTACGGATCTGTTTCCACAGGATTGTAGATAAAGTTCTTGTTTATTAAGGGCCGCAAATTTCAAACGTTTTGGTCCATTATTCTTGAAGATATGGCGATTTGAAGACGGAGGTCTGGCTATGCCTATTGAGCGCTATAGCGAGCGTTAATGGAAGAAAAAAAAATGTTCGTTGCGAAAACGATAAACCCTCAGGTTTTTGATCTTTTGAGCAGAGGACTCCCCTCAAATCTGGTTGTGAAGACAAGCTTCTTTACAATAGTACATTTAAAAAAAAACGTCTGCCCCTGACCTGCTGCCTATGCTTGCACACAGGAGTCGTCGTCATTCATTACAGCCTAAAAGTCCAAAATGTACAATTAAGTCAACCCTCAAACGTCAATGGCCAGCTGGCCTGTTTATATAATTCTAAACTGAACTCGACTTAATTTAATTTGGAAAAAAAATATCTAAAAAAAAAACATGATTTAGTCACAATAAAATTTTTACGAAACCTACCATCCTAAAATATGAATTTAAAAAATCACCAAAATTTGCTTGACAATTTGTTGCTTCAGTGTTTACTGGAGGCTAGAAACAGGCACTAAAATAGCGTAAAATGCTTCAGCTTCCGGGGGCTCCGCCTTCGCTACAGCCCTGACCGCATCGGCCCAAATTTTAAACGTCAATAGCCTGTCCAAATACCAGACTCTTGGGGAAGCCCAAATCCGGACTTTCCACCCGGAAGAACCTTTAAACGACGTTTGAAGATCATCTCAAAGCCACTACAGCCTACCTTCAACAGGGCCGCAATTGCTGAACTCTGTATTTTTGTATTTTCATTTTATCCTTTTTCTTTTAGGGCAAAAAGCCCGAACATACTAGCTTAGTGTATTGTAAGAGGATTTATACAGACAACCAATTTGTAGTGTGATATTTTTTATTGTGTTTGTCGGCCGCAATCTATATGAAAAATTTCCACAACGATCGATTTTAACTTTAAAAATGTTAAACGTTAAATGTTCCCAGTAACTTAATGCGTTATAGCATTCAACTAAGCTAGTTTATTTAACCGCATTTATACTTTATTTATATTCTTTTACCCCCAGAAACGCTACCATATGTCCAAACGTATAAACGTATTACGACCTGGCATTCTACCGGACACGAATTTTTCAGTGTACATATGTTTTAGTTCTCCTCTAACCTGACTGAGACCTACCAAAATCTACGAATAGCTTGACCTTCTATTAAAACCCAAAAGATGTTTATAAAAGATCTGTTCAAACCCAATCCGAATGTCAAACTGTGCAAAAACTTCGAATCCCCCTTTCCCCCCCAGCCAAAACTAGTTGTGGTGTATAACACTGCAGTTTTCAGTTAAAGCTTATAAAATTTAATAGTAATGCTTTATGCATTACCCAAGCCAAAGTATTAAGCTTTAACAAGAGCCTATTCACGCTGCAAACATGTAAATATTCATTCCATAGCCAATAATACAAAGTAAAGACCTATTTCCAAAAGTTCAATTGAGTGAAACTCAAAACAGACCTATCTTTTCCGTCTTACATGTCCCTACTCCTTCAAACGGCTATGCACCCAGTTCCTTTGTTCATCAGACTTCTCCTCCCACTTTCCATTGTTCTCGAGGCCCTCAACCAATCAGCTATCCTCGGCGTCCGCGCCTACTTCCGGTAATGTGTATAAAACCCCAGCCCCAGAATGCATAGTTAGCACAGCTCACAGATCTCAAGCTAGAGACCGGTCACGCCAGCCGGGAGTGGAGACACCATGTCCGGAGAATGCCATGCCGGGCACGATGGCAGTTGTTCGTATGTTATAGTTCAGCTTTTGAAAGTTCAGTTTAGGACCCCCATATTCTAAATTTTAGTTTAAAACTTAACTTTAACTCTCTAGCTAGGGAAAATTATGGTGGAGACACCTGTAGCGGCATCTTAGGTTTCCTCTCCCCATAACGTCAGAGTGGTTCTCTTACTAAAAACCAAGTAAGTCAAATTGTGGAAGTAAATCTTTGTGGAAGTCAAATTGAAACAAACTGATGCTTAAGTGTAAAATTGCCGGGCTTTTTATAACTTAGAACAGTTCTCGAGGGAACTAAGGGAGGTTGATCTTTTTGTGCTTGGAAAACTTAGAAACATAACTGTGGACGGTTGATCATGTAGAAACATACTGTCAGACTTTTATCAGTTGCGGCTGTTAAGTCTTGTGGGTGTCTCCGGGAGCACCTAATATTACTTTTTCTATTGTGAAAATTTAACTTTTTATTCAAACCAAGTGTGTTTGTCTGATTTTGTGAAATACTAAGTGTATATTCAAACTTGTTGCTTTTAATTAATTTAATTCAAAAGCTTAAACGGAAGCAAACTATAATGTAAAGTGTCTTTTTCATTCTCTGTCGCAAAAATAAAACCATGAGTTTTAAGCTTCAGTCGTTTGCTAGATTTGATTAATTGTATTTTAGTGTAAAATTAACTATGTAGCCCATCTTTAGATTTTAGCTAGTTAAACAGTTAAATCCACCGTTGGTGGTAGCGATACCGACAGTTTAAGGTTAGGCCCCTTTAATTAGGACCGGCGCTTCATCCCCCATGCTGGGACAGTGTCCATGCTATGTTGAATAACGTAAAAAGTCGTCATTAACACCGATTAACCTCAAGCTGAAACTCCACGTACACCAGGGAAACCGGGGGTGTTACAAGCACCTAAGCCGTCGTAGCATCCGCCGTTACAAGTAGTGAATTCATCACATAACTGGGCCGCTTCGGCCAGAGTCCCTAACTTAATTTGATCAGGGATCCATTTCCTAAGTTGGGTAGGGCAAGCTTTGTAGAATTGTGCCAAAAGCATTAAATTGACAAGTTTGTCATAGTCCCGGTTAACTTTAGCCAAAGCCAACCAACGAGTGAACAACGTTTCTAACTCAATGCATAGTCAAAAAATTGTTGATCTGTTTCTTTCTCTAGAGAACGAAACTGCGTTTGCACTGACTCTTTAGTCTGAACAAAACGGGCAAATATTTTACTTTTAACTAAATCGTAGTCTTGCATTTCAGCGTCTGTGAGCTGATCGCAAACTTTAATATTTGAGATATTTGATATTTAAGATTTGAGACTTTAATATTTGAGATAACTAAGATTTATGGAAGCAGCGTTTAGCCGTGCTATTTCTAACTGCTTATCTAGTTTGGCTAGTACCATTGCGCTAGTATGATCATTAATTTGGGCCTCCTGGTCCCTTTCTTGGGCTTTAAGAGCGGCTTCCCTGTCTTTAAGGGTTAATTCATGAGCCCGGCGTTTATCTGAGTCCGCCACTTCTAAGGCTCTTAACTTCAACTCTTCTGCTTTCAGAAAAAGTTCGTTTTCCTTAACGGCTAATTCTTTTTTTGTTAAAAGGATCGCTTCTCTCTTTTTAATAGCGCTTGCTAGTGCATCAGAGAGTTCGTTTATGTCTAATTTACCATCTTCGAGGGCTGCTCGTAAGATTTGTTGGGATTCGGATTTAGAATCACTAACTGTAAAACCTAAGTTTAAACATGCCTTTTTGAGGTCTTTGTTTTGTAAATCACGAATGATTTCTTCGAGTTGATCCATTTCGGACATTTTTACGTTTAACGCGGTTTCAAAATAAAGGTTTATAAATGAAACAAAAATTAAAAGCAGCCGCTTAAAATTTTACGTTAAGTTTGAGCAGAGCGAATTGTAGCGGCCGAAGCTACGATTCTCAAGGTGCTTGTAACTTCTCTGACATCAATGTGGTTTTGACCTCTAAACTTCTAGTTCGGTGGCGGTTTTTACTTTTACGGAAAACAGCACACGTATGCTACTGGCCCAGCATGGGTAACAGAGAGTCATTTGTCCTAACTGTAGGCTAACTAGACAACTTTAAAGGGGGGTATTCGCTGCCACCAGGTGGGTGTTTCTAAATGCAGCTTTAAGTTTAATTATTAAGTGGTTTTCTCCACTCCACCTCCATAATTCCCGCTAAGGTTAGGTTAAGTTTAAAACTAAAATTTCGAATGGGGTTTCCAAAATTAAATTTTCTAAACTAACACTAGTCTAATACGAACCAACTACCTTTGCCCGGCATGGCAACATTCGGACGGGACATCTCCTATACCGACTGGCGTAGTCACCTCTGGCTTTGAGGATGAGCGTGTGCTAACGATTGAGAGGAGCGGGGGCTTTTTATGCTACGTACCGGAAGTTGGCGCGGACGCCGAGGATAGCTACGGAGGTCTGATTGGCCGAGGGCCTAGAGAACAATAGAAAAGTCGGCAGCGCAAAGGATTTTTCTCTTGGCACCGTTTGAAGGAACAATTATTGACTGCGTGGTAGAGAGAGGCCGGTAGAGTTAAACTCATTGTTTGGAACGTGAATAAGGCCTTTAATTACTACGGATTGTTTTCTTTTTTAACCACGATGTTAAGCATCGCGACTATTGAAGGAATGCTCATAATAAATTCGGTTATTAACATTGGGAAGCCAGGTATACTTTGGGAAATTGAAAGCCAAGTCGGTTTTGCTACGGACAACGAAGTACAAACAGAAAAGACGTGTACGGTAAAATACGTAGGACGAAATGTTGCCTAAGCTCCGGTAGTTGGGATGGCAAAAGATAACGTTAAAAGATTATTAAAAATAAAAGTTAAAGTTATCAGCGAATGCTAGAACGCATTTTAAATAGTTGAATTAATATTCATAGACGTAAAATTGGGTTTTTGGATGTTGGACATTTCTCAAGTGCATCTTAGATCGTCACCTTAAATCTACTTAAGAAATATCAAAACAAGGTATCTGTACATTTATTAGGGAGGTTAAGTACCTTCGTAGAGGAGGCTCCTCCCTCTAAAACACTGAACTAATGTTTTCGGCTTTATGCCTAAGTGAAAATAAAAGCAAATACAAATTTATACAAGTGGCGAAAATGGCGTCTCGTGTGTTTTTCTTAAGGATGCTGTGAGAGTTTCAGAAGGAATTTTCGTGTTCTGTTTGCGGGGGAAAATAGATCAAGTTCGTGGCTATTAAGAGCTGTTTAGATGAGACGGATTGGTCCATTTTCTTGGAAGATACAGGCGTCTGAAATTTGGGGTTTTTCACGGCCGAGGCGCCGAGAAAAAAAAAGTGTTCGTTGTCGTAAACGAAGTTTTCCCTCAGGTTGTTGATGGTTTGAGTTAAGGTATCCTCTCAAATCGGGTGAAGAACTCAGGCCTTCTTTACAGAATTAATTAAAAAACTTGTAGCATCACCGGTTGCTTGGTGTAACTGGATCTTCCTTACTATTACTTTTGGTACTTTTTGGTTCAAACAAGCACAAAGGCTACAGCCCCGGTGTAGGGAATGGAGCTACAATGTCCTAATCACGTAGGCTAACTAGTAATAATAAGTGGTAACGCTGCCACCAAGGTGGGAAAAGGCTAGCTAAGTTAAACTTTAAAGAGAATCATCTTACTTATTAACTTCTAGCAAATAACTAGCGAACAAACCGACGGACGTTAAAAAAACTCCTGGTTTTTATTTTAGACAAACATGAAGAAAATATCACACTACATTTACATTTGGTAACTTTACACCTAGTTTAGGTTATAAAATACATGGGGAATTTACATTAAATTCAAACTTGAACAAACGCTATGTTCACAAAAACAATTTCAAATAGAAACAGTGAGTATTGGTTAGGCACAAGGGGATTTCGCAATAGAGCCCTCTAAATTACGAACAGCCTCGGCTGTGTAGTAATAGTAAACCTGTTTTACAGTTATTTTTCTACGTGTAACAGCAAAGCATTAAACCTCCCAGAGTTGCTGTTAATAAGTCAACTCCTTAAATTATAGAAGCCTCGGCTACATATAAAGTGGATCCGAGCGTCTAATCGATAGAAACCCCACTAAGATCAAACCGTCCTTTGTTTACATTAAACTGCGTTTAAAGAAACACTATAAAAGGGCTGGTTTTTAGTAAAGGACCGTGAACCCTTAAATTGTAACGGCGGATGCTACGACGGGGTAGGTGCTTGTAACATCGCCGGTCGCCTGGTGTAACTAGATCTTCTTACTATTACTTTTGGGTACTTTTTGGTTCAAACAAGCACAACAGCTACAGTCACGGCGTAGGGAATGGAGCTACTCATATCCTAATATTGTAGGCTAACTGTAATTATAAGCGGTAACGCTGCCACCAAGGTGGGAAAAGGCTAGCTAAGCTAAGTTTTAAGAGAATTATCTTACATGTTAACTTCTAGCAAACAACGAGGGAATAAACTGACGGACGTTTAAGAAAAACTCCTGGTTTTTATTTTAAACAAACATGAATAAAAATATCGCACTACAATTACATTTGGTAACTTTACACCTAGTTTAGGTTATAAAATACAGGGGGAATTCACATTAAATTCGACACTAGAACCAACACGAGGTTCACGTAAAACAATTTCAAATAGAAAAAGTGAGTTGCGTAGGCACAAGGGGATTTAACAAAGAGCCCTCTAAATTATCAACAGCCTCGGCTGACTAATAAAAGTAGACCTGTTTTACAGTTTTGTTTCTACGTGTAACAGCAAAGCATTAAACCTCCCAGAGTTGCTGTTGTTAAGTCAACTCCTTAAATTACAGAGCCGCAGCTACCTATAAAGTGGATCCGAGCGTTTAATCAATGGAAACCCCACGAAAATCAAACCGTCCTTTGTTTACTTAAACTGCGTTTAAAAAACAAAAAAAAGCTGGTTTTTAGTAAGGGACCGTGAACCCTTAAATTACGGCCGCCAACGTCCGAAATGCCGTTTGGCTTGACGCATCATAAATTTACCTTCTAAAGCTACGAGGTTAAGTTTAAGATTTAAACTATAAATTTTGAATGTAGATTCCAAAAAATAAACTTTTAAAGCTAAACTAAGTACGATACGAACCACTACCTTTGCCCGGCATGGCAACAATCGGACCGCGGCATCTTCGCTCCCGACCGGCGTAGTGACCTCTAGCTTTGAGAATCCTTGAGCTGTGCTAACGAGTGAGTCTGGGTTTGGGGTTTTATACCCATTACCGGAAGTCGGTGCGGACTCGCGGGGTAGCTACGGAGGGGGGGTGCGGGGAAGAGGAGTCGGACATCTGGAGGAGAGACTGACCCAAATCGGCCGAGCTGTCACTACCGGAAGTTGGTGTGGCAGCGCGGACGACCGGGATAGCTTGAGCGCTCTGACTGGCTGACGGAATTGAAGTAGTGTTTTGGTTGGATGGATTCGACTTGACAAAGGGAATTGCCGACTTGGAAACTTAAGGCCAGGTTTGAAAAGTGCAAGTGAGTTTTCAACTCATAACAACGTGATTTTTAGGCCTATTAAAATAAACTACGATGTTATGCATCGCAACTATTGAAGGGGGGGGGGGGGAAACGAAGTGTAATGCACAGAATTATTATTCGACTCTGGGAATGAAACTGCTATATACAAGGCATGTTTTTAACGAAGGAAAGCTAGTTTGTTTACGTTTTTAGAGGTTCACTACGGTCGGAGTTTGGATGGAGATGCTATAAAAAATAAACATAAAATCATACACTGGGTCCGTAAAAATATACAAACATAAACATTGGAGCTCCGGTAGGGTTCATGGCAAGAATTTAAGTTTACCAAAATGCATTAAGTGCACAAATAAAAAGATTAAATGTTCCAGCTAGTTTTAAAAGGGCTATATCGCAGTTTAGGTTAGATTTTAAACTGGTTTGAACATCGGACATTTTTTATAAATAAACAAAGTCGTCGATAAAAAATATCGTGGGTTTTCAACATTAAAGACACAACTAAGCTGGAAAAGTGTTTCGGCTTTATGCCTAAAGAAATATCATACAGTATTTACATTTTTAGTGTAAGTCGCCATAAAGACGATGCTCTTCTGGTAGGTAAGAGTGCTGCCCTCAGGTTTTTTCTTTGGTGGTGTTAAGGTGTCCTCACCACGATCGTCTGATACGAGACCGCGTTTACAAAATTACGGCCGCCAACGTCCGAAATGCCGTTTTGCTTGACGCACCATAAAATTAACTACAAAGCTACGAGGTCAAGTTTAAAATTAAACTATAAATTTTGACGTAAAGTCCAAAAAATAAACTTTTAAAGTTAAACTAAGTTGAAATACGAACCACTACCTTTGCCCGGCATGGCAACAATCGGACCGTGGCATCTCCACTCCCGACCGGCATAGCGACCTCTAGCTTTGAGTATCCTGAGCTGTGCTAACGAGTGAGTGTGGGGCTGGGGTTATACACTCATTACCGGAAGTTGGCGCGGACGCCGAGGATAGCTGCGGAGGGGACGAGCGGGGAAGAGGAGGCGGACATCTTGGAGGAGGAGAGACTGACCTAGATCGGCCGAGCTGTCACTACCGGAAGTCGGAATGGCAGCACGGACGGCTAGGGTAGCTGAACGCTCTGAATGGATGGGGATTAGAATGCTGAGTTTTGGTTGGACGGGAATTGCGGAGGTTGAATTGACAAAGAGAATTGCCGACTTGGAAACGTTAGAGACCTGGTTTTGAAGGTGCAAGTTTTCAACTCATACCAACGTGATTTTTGGGCCTATTAAATAAACTACGACGTTAGGCATCGCAACTATTGAAGGAAGGGGGAAATGCTGTAAACGAGCGCAACCGAAAAACGCCTGTTTTTTTTTAAAATTTTGAAATTTTTTTTTCTTGAGGCACTAAATGCCTCGCCGAGGCATATTCAGCCGTTTTCTTAATAATGGACCGAATCGACCCAAATTTTAAACATCAATAGCCTGTCCAAATACAAGACTCTTGGGGAAGCCCAAATCCGGACTTTCCACCCGGAAGAACCTTTAAACGACGTTTAAAGATCATCTCAAAGCCACTACAGCCTACCTTCAACATGGCCGCCATTGCTGAACTCTATTTTTGTATTTTCATGTTATCCCTTTTCTTTTAGGGCAAAAAGCCCGAACATACTAGCTTAGTGTATTGTAAGAGGATTTATACAAACAACCAATTTGTAGTGTGATATTTTTTATTGCGTTTGTCGGCCTCAACCCATATGAAAAATTTCCACAACGATCGATTTTAACTTTAAAAATGTTAAACGTTAAATGTTCCCAGTAACTTAATGCGTTATAGCATTCAACTAAGCTAGTTTATTTAACCGCATTTATACTTTATTTATATTCTTTTACCCCCAGAAACGCTACCATATGTCCAAACGTATAAACGTATTACGACCTGGCATTCTACCGGACACGAATTTTTCAGTGTACATATGTTTTAGTTCTCCTCTAACCTGACTGAGACCTACCAAAATCTACGAATAGATTGATCTACTATTAAACTAAAAGAATTCTTAAAAAGATCTGTTTAACCCATTTCCGAAAGTCAAACTATGCAAAAACTTCGAATCCTCCATTTTGCCCCCCTCCCCTGCCAAAACTAGTTGTGGTGTTTAACACTGCAGTTTACCGTTCAAGCTTGTTTAATTTAATAGTAATGTTCTATGCATTACCCAGAGCCAAGTAATAAGCTTTAACAAGAGCCAAATCACGTTGTAATCATGTAAATATGGAATCCATAGCCAATAATTCAAAATAAAGGCCTATTTCCGAAAGTTCAATTGAGTAAAACTCAAAACGGGCCTATCTTTTCCGTCTTACATGTCCCTACTCCTTTAAACGGCTCTGCACCCAGTTCCTTTGTTCATCCGACTTCTCCTCCCACTGTAGCGGCCGAAGCTACGATCCTCTAGGTGCTTGTAGCCTCGCCGATATCCATGTGGTTTTGTCCTTTAAATTACTAGTTGCGGTGGCGGTTTTTACTTTTCAGGAAACAGCACACATGTACTACTGGTCCAGTATGGGTAACAGAAGAGTCATTGGTCCTAACTGTAGGCTAACTAGTCAACTTTAAAGGGGGGGTATTCGCTGCAACAGGTGGGTGGTTGATTGCAGTCCTGACTTTAAGTAATAAGTGATTTTCTTAAGTAAGTCTAGCAATTAATCGTACTAGTAAACAATTGACGTTTCACAAACTCTTGGTTTATTAAATGACAGGCAAATATAGAATGCAAGTATTTACATTTCAACTAGCATCAACAAGAAAGCTTTTAAATTAAAGCAACACGAGATTTACATTAAATCTGACAAGAATTTACATTAAATTCAGTTTCAACCTTTACATGTTATGTGCAAAGAATATCAATTTTCGACAAGAAAAAGTTCTGCCAGGAACTCGCAAGAACCTGTTATTAAGTGCAAACCGCGGGAATTACACAAAATACTACCAGACTATGTTTCCTAAGTGCGACTTAGAATCAAATCTGCCATTTAGAATTTGTCACTTTAAGTTAACAAAAACTCTGCCAATCAACGAAAACACTTACATGAGTTTGGGCAACTAGCCATCGACGTCACTGCTTCTGCAAACCTAATTGGTTTAAGTGATCTATTTAGTGTTTGAGTAAGTTCATACTAAAAACACGGAAAAAAAGCTGGTTTTTAGAAAGGGACCGTGAACCCTGAATATTTTTCGAATAGAAAAAGCAATACTGAACGCTCCGCAGAGTCGTCCGCAAGACTGAACAGCCCAGGCTGGTTACAGTCTATCAAACAGTATGTTTCAAACACGCATGAAAGATCAACCTTTTCACAGTTTTGTTTCTAAGTGATAAAACAGAGCCTTAAACCTCCCAGAGTTGCTGTTTACAAGTCAACTCCTCAAATTATAAAAGCCTCGGCTACTTATAAAGTCCGTCTGGAGTGAATAACCAATGAATCCCACACAAAGATCAAACCGTCAGTTATTTGAATTAATGTTTAAAACAAATATGAAAGAAGTTGGTTTTTAGTAAGAGTACCACTCTGACGTTATGGGGTGAGAAACCTAAGATGCCGCTACAGGCGTCACCACCATAATATTCCCTAGCTAGAGAGAGTTTAAGTTACGAATTTAAACTAGAATTTAGACTTGGGGGTCCTAAATTAAATTTTCAAAAGCTAACAACAAACATACGAACCACTGCCATTTTGCCCGGCATGGCATCCCACGGACATGGCATCTCCACTCCCGACTGGCGTCTCCACTCTCGACTGGCGTGACCCTTCTCTAGCTTGAGATCTGTGAGCTGTGCTAACTATGAATTCTGGGGCTGGGGTTTTATACACATTACCGGAAGTTGGCGTGGACGCCGAGGATAGCTGCGTGGGTCTGATTGGCCGAGGGCCTTGAGAACAATAGAAAGAGGGAGGAGAAGTCGGATGAACAAAGTAACTGGGTGCAGAGCCGTTTGAAGGCGTAGGGACGGAAAAATGGAAAAGACAGGCCTGTTTTGAGTTTCACTCAATTGAACTTTGGGAAAATAGGCCTTCATTTTGAATTATTGGATACGGATTCCATATTTACATGACTGCAACGTGAATTGGCTCTTGTTAAAGCTTATTACTTGGCTTTGGGTAATGCAGAGAACATTACTATTAAATTAAACAAGCTTAAACGGTAAATTGCAGTGTTAAACACCACAACTAGTTTTGGCTGGGGAGGGGGGGCAAAAAGGGGTTTTCGAAGTTTTTGCACAGTTTGACTTTCGGAAGTGGGTTAAACAGATCTTTTTAAGAACTCTTAGTTTTAATAGTAGTTCAAGCTAGCAGTAGCATTTGGTTGGGTCCAGTCGGGCTAAGAGGAGAACTAAAATAAACATATATACACTAAAATTCGTGTCCGGTAGAATGCCGATGTCTAATTACTTGGACTAATGGCAGCGTTTCTGGGGGTAAAAGATTATTATAAAAGGCTAAATAAATGAATAAATAGTCTAGCTTGATGGTATGCTAAAACGCATAAAGTTAAAGGGTAGGTTTGAACCCTAAAGTTAACGGACAATGTTTGATCTAAGTGGAAATTTTTCATAGTAGTTGCGATCGTTCAAACACAATAAAAATTATCACACTTCAAAAATGGTTGTCAGTACATGGGCACAAGGTTCAGTGCCTTTCTCCTAAAATACAACTAAGCTAGAGTTTGGGGCTTTATGCCCGAAAAGAAGAGTGATAAAATCAAAATATACAAATACATTTTATAACAATGGCGGCCATGATGAAGTAGCGCTGCTGGTTTTGAGGTGACCTTCATATGTAGATTTGAGAGTGTTTCAGATGGAAAGTCTGGATTTGGGCTTTCCTAAGAGTCTTGTATTTGGACAGGCTATTAAATGTCGAAGAGTTTGTAAGAATCGGACCATTATTGCAAAAACGGCTGGATATGCCTCGGCGAAGCATTTGGATGCCTCAAGAAAAAAAGTTTCAAATTTTCCGGAAAACAGGCGTTTATCGGTGGCGTTCGTTTACAGTGACGAGAAAAAAAAAGTGTTCGTTGCCGTAAACGAAGTTTTACCCTCAGGTTTTTGTTGGTTTGTGGCGAGGTCTCCTCTCAAATCTAGTGAAGAACGGGCCTTCTTTACACCACTTTCCATTGCTCTCGAGGCCCTCAGCCAATTAGACCCCCGCAGCTATCCTCGGCGTCCGCGCCTACTTCCGGTAATGTGTATAAAAGCCCAGCCCCAGAATGCATAGTTAGCACAGCTCACAGATCTCAAGCTAGAGAAGGGTTACGCCAGTCGGGAGTGGAGACGCCATGTCCGTGGGATGCCATGCCGGGCAAAATGGCAGTGGTTCGTATGTTATAGTTTAGCTTTTGAAAGTTAAGTTTAGGACCGCCATATGACTAAGTTACAAAAAGTCACGAAGCAGAAATCGTACTAAAGCTAAAAAAATAGTACAACCCCCGCCGCAGCTCCAACCACTGCCGCCGCCAGGAAGCAACAGCTGCCGCTTCCAGTATAGACATCCTCAAGCCGAGACCGTCTCAACCCCAACCGATGCTGTAGGAGAAGAGGGCCGAGAGGGAAACTACGCTCCGTGCAGCCAAGCCGTGGATTTTGCGTGCAACGCCGAGGTCCTGTGGATTTGACCGCCAGTGACGATCGACTCCGGAAAATCAGTGCCGAACTTCCCGTACTACGGTGGAACGGAAGGACAGACTGACCGTACAGCGTTTGTACCCCTGGGTAAGTGTACATGAGATATGCTTAGAGGCCGCCAAGCCGAGTGTTGTAGTTGATAGCATTTATGCAATTTAGCTATTCATATAACAATCTTAATGGATTTGGGAGAGAAGTTTTTTAAAAATTCGTTCTGCTCAAAAGTAACGTTAAATTTTAAGCGGCTGCTTCTAATTTTTGTTTCATTTATAAAAGCTTTATTTTGAAACCACGTTAACCATTAAGACTCAAAAATGTCCGAAATGGAAGAATTAGACGAAATCATTCGTGATATCACAAACAAGGACTTAAAGAAGGCCTGTTTAAACCTAGGCTTCACAGTAAGTTAATCCCGAGCCGAATCGCAGAAAATCTTACGATCAGCCCTTGAAGATGGTAAATTGGATTAAGTGAACTTTCCGATGCACTAGCTAATGCTATTGAAAGGAGAGAAGCTGCAATTTTCGCAAAAAAAGGAACTCGCAGCCAAAGAAAATGAACTGTTTTTAAAAGCAGAAGAATTAAAATTAAGAGCACTTGAAGTAGCAGACGCTGAGAAAAAACGTGCTGTTGACTTAGTTGAGGCCGACCGTCATCGCACTCATGAACTAGCCTTAAGGGACCAAGATGCCCAAATTAAAGACCGTGCCAGTGCTATGGAATTAGCCAAACTGGACAAGCAGCTAGAACTAGCAAAGCTAAATGCCGCTACGTTAAATCTTAACCCCGCTCCTAGTGGAGCTAATGGCGTTCCCCCACCTCCCCCAAATCCAGTTACAAAACATGGTAAAGTGGCCGACGTAGTTCGATTGGTAAATAGGTGGACACCCAATACTGACATTAACCCCTTCGCGACCAGGTACGAACATGCGTTCGTAGCAGTGATGCGCGCAAGCCGAACCACTACGAACATGCGTTCGTAGCAGTTCGCATTCCCTCTGTCTGTTGGCCGCCTTTCTGGTTCCCGAGACCAAACAAGCAACCAACGCGTGGTCCTGCTGTAGATAGATGTTCTTTTGTTTATTCACGTGATAATGACGTCAAAATGATGACACGGGGATTCCGTGTTCAAACAATACTGACTGCAGCTATGGCAAGCGCGTTGGCTTACACTCAAGCGCGCCATTTTTGTGTGGGTGACGCTTGATTGTTGGGGGCCAAAAGTAAACAGTCATGAGTGATTCTGATGTTTCAGATGACGGGGAAGATTTAGATTATCATCCTGAAAGTGAGGATGAAGACCAAACAGATTCGGAAAACGTGTTTACGGAAAGTGAATTGGACGATTCCGAGACGGAAGGAGGCCTACGTGATGTTGATGGATGAACGATGTTGTCCGATCATTTCAATGACACTCGCCTGACTG
>JAHWFP010204783.1:982-13541 GCA_023313725.1 Lithobius niger | reverse complement strand
CCCCCCCCCTCCCCTCCCTCCCCTACTCATAAAAAAATAGTATATATGGCTACCTGGTTTTGGTTGGGGATAATAGTCTTAGTCGAAAGTAGAGACAGTCAGTCTGTTAGTAAATCTCGTTGGGTATGGACGGTTCTCGCCGGTCATCATCTTCATCGACGGCGTCTTCATTCGTCACTGACCCTAGATACGAAATTGGTAAAAGCTTGATCTTGGTTTTATTTTTACTTATTAATTTCGGAGCTTGGCTCTTGCAACGTATTCCTTACTGTCAGCTTTATTTACCACCGCTCTTACAACAACAAAACGTTAGTCATCATGGCAACCACTACGCTCGTACCTGACTTCGCTCAATTCCACGTGCCTTTCAACTGCATCATTGCCGCTCCGACCTCCGGAGGAAAAACGTCTTGGGTTCTGAAATTTATCGACAACTTACCTACTATGGTCGATGCCAAGATCGAGGAAATACACTGGCATTTTTCCAGTTATCAACCCTGGATGGAAAAGTATACGAATAAGATACAATTTCATAGAGGTCTACCTACTAACGTATCCGATTACGATCCTAATATCAACAAAATTCTTGTCGTAGATGATTTAATGTCGGCAGTGGCGACCTCTAGTAGCGATATTGCAGACTGGTTCACGCGGCACGGCCACCATTCGAAATTTTCTATATTTTACTTGACCCAGAACTTGTTTTCGCAGGGTAAAAACCAAAGGGATATCGCTCTTAATGCTCAGTACGTGGTACTTTTAAGGAATTTAAGAGATAAACGTCAAATCATGACTTTTTCCACTCAGGCTTACCCTACTAAAACTAAGCAGTTTATGGCCGCGTATAACGACGCGATACAGAGACAGAAATTCGGATACCTAGTGGTGGATTTACACCCTAAATCGAACGAGTTGACTAGACTACGAACATCTATATTTCCCGATGAAATGCCGACTTTAGTTTATTACGTGTAAGGCCATCGATGGAGAATGTACGAAAACATCGTGCTCTCTTAGAAGCTTTGTGTAAAATTAGTAAACATCAACGTAAGAATCTACTGAAGCACGCTGACAAGTCTCAGATTAACTGTATATCAGAAATTGCGTTGAATTTACTACACAGTAGGGTCAAAGTATCACCAGCCACCCGATGCAAGCTACGAAAATATAAAAAGCAAATCAGGTTGCTGGGAAACAAACGAGCGTCATTTAAGGATCGCAAGAAAGTTATAGTCCAGTCCGGTGGAGCAATTTTACCTTGGATACTTCCCGCAGCATTATCTATCCTCGGAGGTATATTCAAAGGTGGGAACTAAGAAGAAGAAAAAAACATGAGTTCTTCTCTACAGAAAATGTACCTCATCCCCGAGGATGCGTACCACCAACAACAACAACGGTACAACGGCAACGAAGGTTCGACAACAGCCCCGCAACCCCACGGATTTTTATATCAACCCGAAGGTGCTATTTATTCGAAATTGGTTAATATTCAAAACCAAATCGAAAATATTTTAAACTCTGACGATATACCTTTGGATTTTAAAGCGAAATTTATTGGTCAGTTGGAACAACAGAGAGACCAATACATCGATCAATTCAGGTTAAAATCTGCCGTCCCCGCCACTTCCACTCCAGTATCCACGACGGCAGCAGCAGCAGCAGCAGCACCGGTGCTAACAGTCACCACGCCTACACCTTCCTTAGAACCACCTACATTGTCGTTACAAGGAAGTCCGACCACCACCACCAAAAAGAAAACGACGAGATTGCCTACACGAACAATTTTACCGAGAGTAGCTAAACGCGGTGCTAGCAAGATGCCTAATATCGAATGGGAACGATTTGTCTGAGACGACGACGACGATGGATACCTACCTCACTAGGATCTATTACGACAGCCCTGGAGAAGCCAGCAGTTACGCGCCGGCTCCTAAATTACACCTTCGGGCGAAAAGGGACGGTAAAAAGTATACTCTAGCTCAAATTAAAGATTGGCTTTTAAAGCAAGACAGTTATACGATACATAGACCTACAAGATATAAATTTAAACGTAACAGGATTATAGTAGGTGGGTTAGGAAGTTACATGGACTGTGACCTAAGCGATATGGTGTCTTTAAGACCTTATAATAAACCCTATAGATTCATTTTAACGTGCATGGATGGGCTCAGTCGAAAAGTATGGGTAGAAATTTTAAAAACCAAGACTGGGTCCGAGATACTGCTAGCGTTTAAGAGGATGTTTAAACGTATGCCTCATCCACCGGCCCATCTCAGCTCGGACAAAGGGAACGAGTTCAGAGCGAAAGAAGTGCAGGATTATTTTAAGGAAATTGGGATTAAATTCTATACTACGGAAAATGACGATGTGAAAACTTCGAAAATTGAACGGTACCAGCGCGAACTTAAAGCGAGATTGCATAGGTACTTCACCTCTAAAGGTACTTACCACTACATCCCTGTCATCCAGAAAATTGTCGATTCTTACAACAACACCAGGCACTCTATAACTGGTATGACGCCCAATGAAGTAACTTTACAGAATCATAGACAGTTGTGGCGGAAACTGTACGGCGATGACTTGAAACAACTCGGTCGTGCTATGGCTTCTTCTAAGATAAAAAAGGTTCCTTTACGAGTAGGGGACAAAGTACGAATATCTATTACTAAAGGGAAGTTTGATAAAGGTTATAGAGGCTTATGGTCTAGAGAAATCTTTTTTGTAACTCACGTGTTGGTACCTAAAGGACCCGGGGAAATCACGGTTAGGCTTAAGGATTATAACGACGAGGAAATCAAGGGTCGGTTTTATTTACCGGAGGTAACCAAAGTGATTAAAAAGGACGACGAGGACTACCACAGAGTAGACAAGGTCTTGAGATCCAAGGGTATCGGACGTAACAAACAGTATCTCGTGTCTTTCGAGGGGTACGACAGCGGTCATAATCGGTGGATCCCTGCTAAGGATTTGAAAAAGCTGTAAGCATGGACGCTGACAG
Organism: Lithobius niger; assembly: GCA_023313725.1. Lineage (NCBI taxonomy): Eukaryota > Metazoa > Arthropoda > Chilopoda > Lithobiomorpha > Lithobiidae > Lithobius > Lithobius niger. Next base: position 10,543 of record JAHWFP010204783.1, on the reverse strand, counting down.
TTTCTACGCCACTCTTCCCGCTAATGCTAGTTTAGATTTGTTTCCGGATAATTCCTTGAATGATTACACTACAAAACTGGCTCAGAGAATAAGTCTGCCCGGTGATGGGTGGGAAGTCGGACTGGCCGAGTTTCAGTACTCGAGGAACTGGGCTAACGTACCATCCGGTAGCGGAATAACTCTAAAATGTGGGACCCGTACTTACGTTAAATTTCCCAGGTACAATTACCAAGAATTCGATATACCCGAACCTACTAAATTCGAGATTCTTAATCGACACAAAGCGGTTGGTGGGGAAACCACACTGACCGTGGAACCCGAGCTGGATCTAGTTTTCAATAAGGATTTTGTGTTTTTCACGTACCAGATTGATAAGGTTTTAAACTTTTTAAATAAGACTATCGAAAATCAGTTGGGAATGCCTTCCATCACTTTCAGTTACGATCAAGTTGGTAGGCGCGTTGAAATTAAACATAAACTACCTCCAGATTCTAAGTTGTGCTTGTCCTACAGTCTAGCCAGGTTTTTAGGCTGGGACAGATCGGATAAGTTGTTGAGAGAGAGTTATTACGACGATGTAAAGGCCCATACTAGAGCTACTACCGAAAGTATTCTCCAACAATTCAACGATGGGACTTGGTGGGTATCTTACGTCACTTTTGTATCTACCATTAACGTTACTTTACCTCCCGGTTACTATCAAACGGGACACGAAATCGCGAAAACATTGAACCAGGCCATGCGAGAAAGAGTACGCGCCTTTAAATATCCTAGGTTCGAATATAGGGAAGTCGGAGATGTAATGACCATACGGTTCCCTTCCATCCTTTTATCGCCGGATAATGAAGCTACTCCTCTGGAAGTACTAAGCGTGAGTTTCAACAAGACTTTGTCGAGTAGAATAGGGTTTAAAGCTGACCATTTTTTTCATAGATCGGTTACATCGGAAACAAAGCTTAACTTGGTCGGAGGGTTCGATTCTCTTTATATTTACAGCGACATAGTGGCGGAGACTTTGGTCGGAGATGTTTTGGCTCCTTTGTTGCGAGTGGTTAGAATTGGAGAGGGGGATGTGACTAATGTAATATTTACTAAGCCTTACTACAAACCTCTCGCGCGTCTTAATTTCGAGACCATTAGAGTCTATATAATGTCGGACATGGGGATAGCCATTCCATTTAACTCGGGAGAGGTTAGCCTGACGCTACACTTTAGACGTCGTTCTTGAAAATGCGTTCCCCTTACCACGGAATCGATCCTCGCGTTTGCGTTCATCATTATTGTACTGGGCAAAGAGGTGGGGCTCCTTATTTTACGGGCGGGCGAATACAACGAGGTTCGGGGGCTTTCGGTGATTTTATGAGTGGTCTATTTCGCTCGGCAGTCCCATTTCTTAAAAGGAGTTTATTCGGGGTGGGTAGATACGCTTTGAGAAGCGGAGGCAAATTGTTGGATGAGGTAGAAACGGGGCAATCGTTTAAGGAGGCTGCTAAGAACAGATGGCAGGCTGCGAAACAAGACGCTGTTTCAGCGGTAACGGGAGGTCAGGTGGGGACCGGTCGAAAGAGGAAGAAGAGGAAATGTTGCCAGTCCGGAAGTGGAAGAAAACGACCGCGTCGTCAACCCCTTAAACAACAACAACGCCGCCGCCACCGTCAACCTGTATTGCGACGCAGCCGTCAGCCGAGAAGGAAATCTGACATTTTTGACTAGATAGTATATATAGGCCGCTACCTTACTACAGGACCCTTCATTCTACACCGACATGTCATTGAAGCCGGATCGTGATTCGGTGCCCTGCACCAAGGAGGAACTGGAACTTTTTACTTCACCACCCGTACAAGTAACTGTTAACGATGACACTTTAGTCGAATATCATCCTCTGGCTACATTATCTGACAACGCCCCGATCGAATTCGTAGTGCCTGGAGCTGCCGACTGCCTTTTAGACTTGAGTCAATCTTTCTTACACGTACAATGTAAAGTAGTTAAAGGTGCATCGACGGATTTGGAGGACACCGATAAAGTAGGCCCCGTCAATTTACTTCTTCATTCTCTGTTTTCGCAATGCGATTGCACTTTAAACGGTAAACAAATATCAAATTCTGACAACGGGTACTCGTACCGTAGTTATTTGGAAACATTGCTGACCTACGGGAATGATCCTAGAATTAGTCACCTCACCAGTCAACTATGGCAAAAAGACGTTGCTGGATCCTTCGATGTTGCCGACCCTACCGGTGCCAACGACGGTCTGAAAAAACGTACCAATCGTATCAAAGCTAGTAATGTAATCGACCTCTATGGAAGACCACACTGTGACCTGTTTCAGCAGGACCGACTTCTGTTAACCAACGTGGACCTACGTCTCAAACTGACCAGAAGCAAGGATGCATTTTGTTTGATGAGCTCCGAAACTAGTCCGACTTACCGAGTCAACATCACTCGTGCAACATTGTTTGTACGCCGAGTCACTCCATCACCGGCTGTACTACTCGGGTTCACGCAGGCGTTGAAAGACGGTCCAGCAAAATATCCAGTACGCCGCGTGGAAATGAAGACGTTTACTATTCCTAAAGGCAGTCTGCAAGGAAACTTGGACAACGCGGTACTCGGAAACCTTCCTTCATTTTGTCTTCTCGGTCTCGTCTCCAACAGTGCCTACAATGGGGACTTTACAAAGAATCCTTACAACTTCGCCAACTACGCCGTGAATTATCTCGCCCTACAAGTCGATGGCAAGACCATTCCCGCCATTCCATATAAACCGGACTACACGAACGGTCTTTACGTTCGCAATTATTATTCCTTGTTTCAAGCCACCGACAAGTTGGTTTCGGATTCACCACCACCAATAACTTACATCGAGTACCCATCGGGCAACGCTCTATACGCCTTCGACCTGACTAGTGATAAGAGCCAGGGACAGTGCCACTATAATCTCATTAAGCAAGGCTCTCTTCGCATCGACGTCACGTTCAAGGAAGCTCTTAAAGAAACCATCAATTTGGTGCTCTACATGGTGCATCAAACCGTTTTGGAAATCGATCAAACTAGAAACGTGCTTTACGACCATTAGTAACAACGACATGCAAACCCATCAACTGAGAACTGCAGCCAGTTGTCACAAGAAAGTTGGACCCTTGTTCGGAGGAGTTTTTGCTTCGGACCAACTACCCAGAATAGCCGAACATTCTGCTTATATAGTCAATTTGGACCCTTCGTCTCAACCTGGAAGTCACTGGGTAGCCATCTTCTTCGATCGTCCTAAATCGAGCGTCGATTATTTCGACAGTTACGGTCTGAAACCGAGAAACATCAACATTCTTCGTTTCCTCAAAAGAAACTCTGTATTCAAACACTACAACCTCCACACCTACCAAGGACCGTGTAGTACGGTATGCGGCCAGTACTGTCTTTACTATCTATATCACAAGACGAATGGACTACCGATGACCCGCATACAACAGGCTTTTCATCCAATGACCAAAGATTTTAACGACCGGCGAGTCGTGCGATTCACGAAGAGACATTTTAAATTGAAGACACCCAAGCCATACATTGACCAAGAGTGTGTGCAGAGCTGTAAGGCTCTTTTATGACTGACTGACTATTGGGAAGTGATGAATTGTGTACATGTCCCTGCATGCTCCTTATATTACTCGTTCGAGTCTTAAACTCTTTAAGAGCATTCGGCTCTTCTTAGTCCTCGCATGACTTACTTTTTATGTTTTTGCACGCTCTTAAGCTTTTACATGTATAGGAGTCTCACTAAGAGCTCTTGATTTGTACATTCGTAGAAATAAACCCTAGATGCATGTCCCATCGTATTTGTCTTTTTTATTTGTATCCTTCTCGAAGCTCACATTTTTACCTTTCGGCCATTTCACATTTATTAACTGATACATTCCCTACTTTCCATAGGGTAAAAGCCTCTATTTCGTTCGAAATAGGGTTGCACTATTTGGACTTAACTTTTTTTTTAGCGCCATAAAAACCTGCGCGCTATAGTCAAAAACAACCCTCGATCGACTAACGATTCGGGGGTCAAAATTTGGGCAACGACTACAATGCGTAACTCTTACATGCGTTTACATGTTGTAGTTGACCATGGGCCTCCTCGTGGGAGTTGCCTGGGTATCCCACTTGGCCAGTGACATGCTCGTAACGACGGTCTGTAGTACGAGGATGGAAGAAAGATTTTCTTCTCCCTTTAACTACTGGTTGTCCTTGTATGTCGCTGACTGAGAGGAATAGCGAGACCATGGTCGTGAACTTGGTCGTTTCATTTTATCGCTCTACTTCTTCTTCTTTTTCGACATGTACTAGTGCTCCGCTTCTTCCGTAGTAACCCATCATCAACACCGGGGCAACTCCTGTAATACATTTCGAGTCGTAACTGAAACGTGATAGACTGTCTATAGTGACCGAACACTCTCTCGCTCTATTTACTCGCCCACCTAACCTAACCTAACCTACTATAGGTTACTACACAAGGTGGTGTAACAGACTCTTTGTCCTGCCTAGCCTGTCTAACCTACCGTTTTTACACGCTCGCATGTTCGAATATGTGACCGTCATGTAACACTGTAACCTGCCATCGGCTGTGTAACCCGTTCGATCCCTCCGAAAAGCTTTTGCCCTGTTCCCGACGCTAGGCGACTGTTACGGTTATGATAAATATGTTACAGGACGGTTACATACACTACTCTGGCTCGATGTCATTTCAATGCGGTTCACAATGAAGCAAAAGCAACATTGAACATAGTATGACCATGACGTGAAGCAAGTTTATCAATTCGGTATATGTCGTATTGTTTTCGTGCACGTTGAAATCACACAAGCATTTCACGACGCCCATTGCCTTCTGCCCAAAATTTGGCAAACCGCCGTCATCGTTTACGGCAGCTCTTATCATTTTACTTGGGAACTGTACGTACCTTTTCTATAAACTGCGAGGATCTTTTGTCTATTTGCCGAAAGTGTGAAGTCATCGTAAATTTTTAGCCGAGTTCGAGTACCAACGGAGTTACGATGCTTCCTGGCTGGCGACGTAAAATGACCAGCGCTGGTTGCAAATACCTTTTTAATTTGGAAGACTGCATCTCATTGAACGCTTGTTCAGTCTGCCCCATCCTTTGCCACGTCACTTACGGAATTGTCTGGATGCTGTCGACGAAGTTTGCTGTAAACATTAACTACCGTCTGCTTTTATGATGATGTCAAGGGCTTCACTTGGGAGTGGGGTTTAAAATATTTGTGCGGAGAGACGACCGCCATTTTTAAAACTACCGCGTCGTCTGCTCCGAGCCATAACCATTGTCGTAACCATGGCAACTACCTGCACATTTTCGAAATAGGAACAGTTCGTTTAATATCTCCGAATTAAGTGTCACGTAATCTTAAAATTATAACCTCCTTTTACCAACAAAAAGGAATAGTTTGCGTGAGTTATTTCATCGTGAAACTTTATTATTTTAACGGACTATTTTCTCTGCACCAGAACACAAACAATCGCGTCTGCAAGAGTCGGCCCTTAACTGATTTCTCCAGTAAGAAGTTGAGTGCGGTTTTAGTATAACAGCCAGCAACAATTACATGTAAATACAGTGTATAATATACGGCCAAGGAATGAATGATGGTAAGAGAGGTTTGGGGACACGAATGCCTTACCACCAAGGTTAGACCTGCCAGGGACTCAAGGCCCCCGATGGCATCGCCAAACGTGCAGGACGTGGGAAGGGTGTGAAAAGTGTTAAAAGGCCCAAAATAATGCTGTACAATAAAAAGTATAAATAGTGCTAAAAAGTGTATGCTAGTGAATACTAAAAAGACGCTTACGGAGATAAAAGGCCGTTTTCTGAATGTCACTCGCCCGATACGTGCCGCTGGTCCAGGCCGCAGACAGAGCCATCCCATAACAGCCGCTTCCAATTTCTCACTTAAAAATTCGCAGCCCTCAAAATAAGCGGCCGTTTTACCTCTTCTATAGAGGGGAAGAGTACAAAATCTACCCGTCATATGGGACGGGAGGACTCAGGGATAGCACGATCGCTTCCTGTCCGGGAGGTCCGGCTTCGATCTTGGCCTTAACCCAACCCCTGGCAATTTTTGGGATAAGGAGGGCCCTGTGGTGTCTGGTGCTCATGTCAAATGTGGCATGTAAAACATCCCGGGATTTTCCGATTGGATTTCTCCAGCTAACTTGTCCCTCTCGTCATCTTCTCCTCATCATCGACTTCATCTGGAGGTGACGAAAAGCAAAGTAGGCGTCATTAGGGGTGGATGCACGATCAAAAAAATTGTTTCCTGATAAAAAAAAATTTAATTATCGCGGTAAAACAAGTTTTGAGGCTGGAATAACCATTAATAAAAAAAAAAAAACATTAACTAAAAAAAAAAACCTTGGCTGAAGCCTACAGTGCAACCTTCACGAATGTGAATTGCGTGGCACTCGCCATTTGGTCAGTAGATATGAAAATGCACTTGTCAATGACCATTACTTCCTACCATGTAGAAACAATATAACAGTTGGGTTGCTACTTAATGCTTAAATATTGTTTGCATTAAACTAACTGTCCAATCAGCTAAAGTGACTAGCAACAGTAATGCACACTTGGTTGTAGAGCCTTTGTAATTCCGCACGACGCTGCAAACCACTTGTTTCTAGCTATTACGGTGTCCGAGATATGACAATTTAAGCGTCGGGTTTTGCACGATAATTCGATGACTCAGAGAAAGTGCGATACGATAATCAACGAAAATTTTCATAGCGATATTATCGAATTATCGTGCCACCCCTAAGCGTCATTGGTGACGGACGGGGCGGCTTGCATCCTGATTCAAACGGGAGCCGATAGTATCAAATCAAATCAAATCAAATCAGTATGTGCGAAGGCACAGTTCTCCCAATAAGGCACGGCACGCGTTCGAATTTTATCCTGATTTTACGCTACTAAATTCGTCTCGTGTCGGGTGCGTGGGCACTGTTTCACACTGCTAAATTCGTCTCGGGTCAGCATGCGCCGGACGCTTGTTTGCGAGCCAGTGTGACCCCCTACGCCAGAGCGGGCGAGCGGATAGTCCTCGTATATTATCTTTCTGCTAGAACAAAAGGCCTTTCTTCCTCCTACTGCTGCCTTACTCAGTCCTTTTGTTGTGGGATAAGGACTTCTCCACTCACCCCTCCCGCAACATGCAGCTAACACGAGCGCTAAGAAATCCTAAACGAGCTGGCCCGGGCTGGTACGCGTTTTTACTAACGATATCTATACGCGTGGTAGTGTTTTTTTCTAACGATGTCTATATTAAATCAAGAATTTATGCGGTTGGGAGGAGAATTTGTAACTCTAAAAAGTCCCTATTGAAACGTGTTACATTCATTCCTATTAGTACCATCCGGAGTTTCTCATCTGGTAATTTTTACTCATTTTTCAGCCCAAATCTAAAGTAAAGCTAAATTACAACTAGGCTAAACTGCATACTAATTAAATACAAGCTAGTTTCGTTTAGTTTCTTTTTAGGGTGAAAACTGAGCAGAAATTCCCACATAAAACTCGTGGCGCCCTCTATAAACTCAGACGGAACTAATAGGAATGAATCTAAGACGTTTCAATAGGGACTTTTAGAGTTACAAATTCTCAACTACTTAACTAGGGGGTCTCGGTCACAAATTCTCCTCCCCCAACCCTATTAATTCTTGATTAAATCAAACTCCAAAACATTCTATCTGAACAAGATATGTCCTGCTTTAAAAAGAAAAAAAAAACAGGGCTTTCAAATTCAGCTTGAACTTTAGCGTAATCCGATAATTAAAAAAAAATTGTTTTATTTTTTTGCTATTTTATTATTTTGGCTTAACCGAGCCCCCCAACACAAGGTTAGCTAAACGATACGAATTAAAAGTTAATGTTGTGGCTAATCCTAAGCTAAACGAAGAGAAAACGTGCCTCGCTCTTTACGAGAACATGGACGGGGGGATTATCGCAGCAGCTCGTTAAATTAATGTTCAGGTGCGATGCTTCAACGTAAATCCCCGTGTTTAATCAACGACTAATATGCAAACTCGTTTTCTGAACCCGTTTATGTTTAATTTAGTTTTTGTGTTGCTGTTTTTCTTTTCATTTTTTTTTTCCAGCTTAGTTGCATTAAAGATAGGAAAGTTGAAGGGAAAAAAAAGTTCAGCTCACAACCATAATCTCCAATGTAAAGGCAGATATAATATATATTGGACGCGGTCGGGCTCATGTTGATGGGGTTACAGAATTAAATCCTGCGAGCGTTTTTCGGCCTCTCCTCTTTTCTATGCCGTGGCATAATCCAAATTGAATGGTTAAGTATTTAATTTGGGTGTTTTTAAGTTGTTTTCATTTTTTTTTCAAGAAAACGAGATAATTCTTTAGTTTAGCCTTAAAAAAACTACACGTGAATCAAATCTTCAAGAATCCAAAAAACGTTTTCACATGCCCTGTAAACCATAAATATATAGAGGAACAATTTGTATCATTAAAGAACCTTCCCCCCAGACCGCAATGACATTGTCCCCATACCAGCGATTTTTCATGCTTCTTTCCATCCCGAAGGTTTGGAAAGCGTGAATTTCCTATCTCGAAGGTTGAGGTAATCCCGGACGGGCCCCCAAAATATGTGACGTACTCAGGGAGTAGACGATTGTTTTCAAGAATATCTCGAGCTCAATTCGCTCCTTGCTGCATAGCTAGGGGACTTTGCACCGAGTCACAGACATTAGGCATTAAACACAAGTTTAGGAGATTGGTCTAATCCTAGCAGAGTGAAGGGAGACAACCTTTCGAGTTGCCTGCCCTACACCAATTGTCTTCCCATGGTCCAGGAAGACAATAGAAGTCGCCTGAGGCATTACATTGCGTAACCGTCTAACAGGTTTAAGCCGGTTCTCACTGGTTTGAGCAGGAGGACAGGGTCGTTACCCGGAGGACAGGATCCTTACCCGGCTGTTGGCGTTCGGCCAAGTTCCGGGTTGGGCGGAAGTTGACTGAACGCTCAGGCAGCAAATGTAACTGCAAGGTGCACCGCGAGGGTTGACTCGCGTTTCACCCTGCTATACGTAACTAATTAGCATGTTACACTTTAATTATTTAACTCCTATAATGTCATAAAATTCCTCATGTGAAGTCGGCCCTCATATACAGGGCCAGACATGATCATTGGATCAGTCATGACATAATTATTTCACTGGGCTGTTACACATTACTGTCACACATTACATTACGTTTTCACAATGGTAGACATTGCAAGGTTCACGATGATAGACCGCTTGCAAGTATTTACGATGATACATTACTTCCCAAATGTTTTCCTCTTGACGCCCTACGTACAGCGGGTCTCTCACTTTTGTCTTTAATGCAATTATTTCTTGCCTTTCATTGTGGCCAAGCCACAAAATAGTTCATCGGTGTCGAACATTAAATGCTTGCTTCAACCACTTCATGCCTTGAGTTTTTAGACCTCGTCAGTGGTCCCCAAGTTTACCTAGCCCTTACCATCAGTCACTACCAGTTTCGTCGTTGATAACTTGGAAGT
>JAHWFP010204778.1:0-28338 GCA_023313725.1 Lithobius niger | reverse complement strand
TCAGATAGTAGTCGGCAACTCATTCTTTTATGAAGCAAATACATACTAAATGTAGAAACATCAAACTTTTCCAGGAGCGGTGATGATCAGGTCGAGTCGGCGCAGGCTGGGAGCAACATGAGCTCCCACCATTGAGCCACGGTCACGGACTGGAAAACCACATTATTTATTGATTTAACACGTAAAGTCATAAAAAAAAGACTAAAAAGTAGGGAATACGACACTAAAAAAATAAAACAAAAATAAAAAATGTCGTTACTGAAGGATTTGTAATGTATATGTAGAATAGAAACTGTTGTTTTGTTAGGAAGCAAACCTCTATTAAAGGTAGCAAAATCCAACTTACATGTAGTGGGTTTACTTTCTGGGAGTGCTGCTGACCAAGTGTGCTCGACACTGGCTGGACGAAAATGAACTGAAAAGACGAAGCATGGCTGCTGATAACTACATTCCGAAACGGTGGACGTCTGCGAAAAACCATTGAACACTGGTGCGTACGGGTGCCATTTTCAAAATGGCCTCGCACGAATCCTAGGGAAAGTACGGTGGAGATTTATCCTTGAATCATCTGTTCCAACACTAGTCGACCCTAGTATAAAAAGGCTCGGATGGCGAATGTATTTCATTACAACTCCGAACCGTAAAAAGACCAGGTACTGTGCGTAAAAGTGAAAATGAAGGTAAGAACTATCACTTTCTTCCTTTTTAGATTTTAGTTTTGTTTTTTTTTAAAGTAAGTTTTTTGAAGTAACTTATATGGATAAAGTATTTATTCTAGTTTTTCTTTTACCTTTTGTTTAGTTATAGAAACAATTTTTTTAAGCATGGATGAAAGAAGCTATTTAAAAACGAAAATACCCATAAGTGCTTTAATTGAAGTCATTCAAAAGACGGTCTAATTTACATTAAATCAAAATGTGTACTAATTCATAATCAAAAGATTTTTATTGTAGAACCTGTTTAGTTCCAGAATTTTTTTGAGCAGAATTGATACCAGGTACGAAAAATTGGGAAAATGTCACTAATGAAAATTGTGTATTGTTTGAATCACCGCTGATATTAGTTAAGAAACTAGGAAACGGTGATATTTCGATAAGCACATCAATTGGAGGAATTACAGTAACCCTGACAACATTTTGTGACATTCACTGATCAAATGGTATCACGAATAAGTGAATTAATAACGTACACTTATAATCGCTCGAGTCGTTTTTCAAAAACCCGATACCCCATTCGAGCCATCAGTAGTCAAACATTTTTCTTCTTTCTTTTTCTTTTTAATCGGATGCAATGAACCTATTTGATCTATACATAAATTTAAGTGGTAATATTGTATTTGTAATGTCAAAACATAACCATTTTCGAATTAAAGCTAAAATTTGTCATTATTCAGTCATAAATGGACATTATAGCCTATCGAACAATGGAATAACTCTTACGATGACATAAAAGGATCGAGTTAGTACTTATTTTGACTTGAAAAACTGGCAGCCGGCAATAACAGTAATTGTTTAAAGACATTATTTCAGAAGTATACACACAAATCACCACTTGTATGCTGCAGTACAGTACTTAGTCTTGAATTTTCAAGGAGATTCCGTTCCTCTTCTTCAGAAGTCGAAAAAAACAATTTGAAAAAACGTCCCTACATGTCAAGCGTGAATCGGTATTCTAATTTCCATCTCTCCAGAGTGAACCACTGATCTTTACGTTTCATCTGTAGGTGTCTGAACGCAGTGCAGGTTCCAGTGCTTGTCGAGTTTGGCCATCAGATCCGGGCGCACGAATCCTTCAACCAAGTCGTTGGAAGGCCTGTGAGGTTCATAAGTGGTATTCGGTGTCGTGGAAATCTTTTAACAGCAAAGGACTCGATTGCACGGAGGTGAGCCTCTTGTGCAGTGTTGGAATGGAGCAGAATGGAAACTTGGTCCCAAGCTATGTTGTGTTTCTCTTTCCTGTGGTGTTGAGCAATACTGATTTAATCCCTTCCTAGTGGCTCCCATGTGTTTTCTATACAAACCACCAGCTGTCTTTTTTGTTTCGCCGATATAGATGCATCACAATCAAGGCTAGGTACTTTTAGACGACCTTGCTACTTCGACTCAATTCAGTCAGCGGCAAATTGTGGTGTGTTCCTATGGGTGTGGGCGCTGGGGCTGGAGGGGTTGATGGTGGTGGGAGGAGTAGTTGAGGAGGGGGGTTCCTGGGCCAGGTGGGGTACCAGTGTGAAAAATTGTTTTTCGACTTCTGAAGAAGAGGAACCGAATTTCCTCAAAAATTCAAGGCTAAGTACTGTACTGTAGTGTACAAGTGGTGATTTGTGTGTATACTTCTGAAATAATGACTTATTTTAACAAATTTGATGAAGAATTTAACACAGAAGGATAGCTGATCCTTTTATTTCATTATAATTTTCTGAAAGTATACATAACACAGCATGATAATACGTTATTCATAACACCAACTATTGAAATTAGTATAAGCCAACATGAGTTCGATATTTTGTGCGAAAATCAGGATTCAGTATTTGAATGGGAGGAATAAGCGAGGCTCGTTTTAATAAGAGGATGCTAACGATATGCAAATCTACTTTTTTTCATCTTTCTGTTTCTCCTTCTAGGTGTATTTATTCATTTTATGGCATCTATCCTCCAACTTCCCCTCCTTTCACCTAATTCAGTTCACTTAGGACAAAACATTTTTTTCAAGTCTGTAAACATCAGAACCAAATTAAAGTGCATATTAAAAAAATATTCGATAAAAGCGCTAGCCTACATACCATCAGCCTACAGTGTAGCCTTCTCTGTAGAAGACTGGAAAGAGATTAGCGTCAACAGCCTAATGTTTTGTACAATTCTCAGTTAACGTAGTGTTATGTTTCTGTCACTTTTAAGATGACATAAATTACATTAATTTTTATGATCTCTGCCGCAAGATGATCGACTTGAAGGCGGATCAGTACAAAGCGCTGATCGATTTTGTACATCTCGTCGATAGTTGGCTGTAATAGCTATAAGTATGAAACGTTTAATGTCAAGTCTGATTACATGGTCTCTTGTTAACGTTCGATAGGCTTTATTACATCGAAGAGATTTCAATCGATGATATTTGTTTAAAGCTGCACTATAAGTCAAACATTTAAGTAAACATATTTAAAACTCTAGATTTTACGAAACGACCAATAACCCGTATTGTGAAACGTACATTCACTGAAAAACAAATTGAACAACGATGTATTATTCATAACAAACACATAATTAAACTGTGGTAATCAAAAGCAACTTTTTAAAGGAGATAAAAAAAAAAACATCCAATAAAATATGTCGTATACAATATCTTAGAGTTAGAATCGTGTCCCATTGTTCCTTGATTATTGTTAAATAGAACGTTGCCATTTCTGCTAAAATTTCAACGCTGTTCATTGTAGCTTTTTAAATACATTTTTATTTTATTTTGAATACATATCCCGTAGCTTCATCAACATGTTTTTATAAAAACCTATTCCCAACAAAAGCCCTTCGTCACAACTACATCACTAATGATGGAAGCAACGTCACTTGAATCTGCAGTTCCTGAAGCTATAGGAGATGCATCACCGTCCGCAGCCGACGAGGTGTGTATGGCTCGGTTGCCTAAACCCGTGCTGTCCTATCCAGAGAAAGCGTAAAATGGCGAAATGATTCGAGGTGGTCCTGAGTAGAATGTACGGAGTGAAAACACTGTCCGTTCACCCTCAGCTGGACAAAAGAACGGTCTATAAATGTGTCACAACATTTCAAACTGAATTTGAAACTGAGGGGTTCTGTATTGGTGCTTCAGAAAATATTATTTACTCGTACATTCGCTTCGACAGTCCGGTAGTGAGGGACTTTGTGTTAGGCCTACTCTTAATGGCACTACCTAATGCAAAACACATGATCGCTCCGTTAAACAGTAAAACGAAGCAATGTACCTTTCTGTACAATATTTACGAGAACGAGGAAATTCCGGTGGAAATCTTTTTGTTAAGCACATAGTGTTAAGGCCCAAAACAGCATAGACTGGGAAAGCACGAAAGTGCTTCTGCCTTCCAACTCTGAAAAAGAAGATCATCTGCGAGCACTGGAATCACTTTCTATTTTACACTGCAAAGAAAACAAAATCCCTCTGCTAAATGAGCAGGCACCTGCATACCCAAAAATTATGCAGTTTGCCACCCCAGACTTGATACACCAACTCAAAATTCAGTGGAAACCATTCCTTACAAGATCACAGGAAGAGGGCACCACTTCCAACTGCTTAGGAGCCAAGTCCCACTGAGAAAATTGCCAAATTCAAATTTGTTTTTTCCGTTGATGTTTGTTGTTGTTGTTGTGAACAGAACTCTGAGCTTGGCCTGAAGGTGGTGACAGAAAATTGGCCACCGAAAATTCGTATGCACCCGTGAGAGCAGTATTAAACTTGGGGAGAATTTAGTGTAAAAAATAATGTATAAACGTACAAAAGTTAGTCTCCTTGTAGCGATAACTTCTCAATTCCATCATTTCCTTCTCAATCATCGACGTGAACTGGAAAGTAAGTCTGTATGGATGGGCGATGTCGTTACCTCTCTGCATCTGCGGGAGTGCCTAGCGCTCCTGCCCTGGGGGACCAGGGTGGTGAGCGGGCGGGTAGGCGGACGGACGGCAGGCAGGCCTCTCTACATCGCACCACCACATAGTTTGGGAAACGGTAGACCACGCAACATTGACGGGGGAAGCGCCGAGGTGCTCCCTGTCGATATTGCCACAGTACTTAACTACAGATGTTATACGGAGATTTAATCCACCATTTATTCTTACTGTAGGCTCGGTTCAACTTGAAGTCATTTCATTGATAGGGGTGAGAAGCCTATACTCGGTGGATTAACTAAAATAAAGTAGAATCCACCATTTTTCTAACTATGGGTTGACGACATAATACATTTAATAGTAGAATAACTTTTTTTTCGAAATAATAGCAACCCTAGTTGAGATGTAAGCTTTATTTTGCAGATTCCAACTGCGGGCTCGGTTAAGTTCATCGACATGATGTATGTTTTCCTTCTCTCTCTACTCTCTTCTGATTATGACCAAATTATGTGCTTTAAAAACAAATAACAAATGATGAGTAACGGCTCAGAGTGATGGACGGATTGGGTGGGAAGGCGAACGGGTTCTTCGACGATGGAACGTAAGCTATTGCTGCCTAAGGACGCTTTTCAGGGTTGCCTCGTGTCTCCGAATTGCACTATCAGTAATAAGATGATGGATAGGAAGTCGGCCAATACTTCACTTTTATTTAAATCTCTCGTGCGTAAATTTGAGAGAAACACGGTCAGAGTTGGAGATTACAGTTTAAAAAAAATAATGACCTTAAAAGATGTAAATAAATAAAGATAATCATCCTTCTTACATAGCACCTTTGACCGTATGGTCACTCGAAGGCTAATAAAACATTAACAACGTTGGTCTCTGTTCATTTTGTATATTATTAAACTAAATGCTATTTTTTTTGTATGGTGTGACAATATGAAAAATCAGGAACACTCATAAAGGGCTAAAGAACCTATCGAGATTCATCCAATCAAAGTAGTAGTATCATAACAAAAATGGCTACTGCCAAGTTGCTACTTTAGTTGTCAAGCTTAGAATTTTGATTAAAAATGTCTTGTACTAGATCCATCATAATCATTCGTAGGCCACCCTGTAAATAAGTGTTACAATCAAAACAACCATTTTAAAAAGTGTTTTAATTACTGCTCACTCATCATAATTAAACATCTTTTACCGTATAGTCACTCGATGACTGATAAAAGGGAAGCCGCAATCTCTTCGATAACGTGAAACATTTAATACATGCAATCAAGTCTGTTTTATACGTGATTATAAACCAAACCATGCACGTTAACGACCCTACAATCAAAACAACCATTAAAAAAGTCTTTTTACATACTGCTCACTCGTCATTTTTAGAAGTCCATGAAAATGTGCCTTTCTCTTTCCCTCTTTGTGTGTTACTCATATTGCTTTCAACATAGAAACGAGCATTAAGTTCTGTGGCTCGTCCGCTATCGTTGGCTAGCTGTATTGATAGCGGACGAGCCACAGAACTTAATGCTCGTGTGATTTTTTGTATTTTTAAGACGTCGTAAGCAGTGGGATTATACTATTTCTTCCTCCCCTTCATGTTTTGAAATTTTATTTTTTATTTTTATTTTTGGACAATGGAACTGTCGACCAGCTTGGCCTTGCCTCCGATGCGACATCACTTTAAACTCCCTCCTCTGCTATCCTCATCCCTCATGCAAAAGTCTACCTGATAAATATGTATTTAATTATGTGAATAAACTTATATAGTTGCTTATGATCTCTCTCTCTTCTTTTTCTGTATTCAGTTGCTGTGAAAACGTTACAAGACTCGTCACCTTCTCAACCGTTCATCACGTGAGTTCCTTCGTACGAGACACGAGAGTTTCTTCGTGCACGATAGACAACGCATATGTGACGTATGTCGATGATTTTACATAAAAGTTGAGATGGTTGATGATCTTTATACACTTTCTGGTCGCGGAAAAACCTTCGACAGTAGACAGAACCAAAATGATAATTTATTTGCTCGTAAAATGGCTGAGTATGGATATTTTAGATGTCAGGAAGAGGTTGATTTAAAATTTAATGTAAGAGAAGCAGTTATGTGTGTGTATTGCAACTTTCATGCTGCCGACTGGGTGTGGTCAGACGACGCTTTGGGTATTCATAATCGATGGAGCCAATTGTGTCCTTTTTTGCAAGAATTTCCTAAAGGAAAGAAAATGAAGCAAATGATTATAATAAAATTTACCCAAATGGTATTAACATGTGCAACTGTAAATGTTCAAGTCCTTGGCAACGAGCTTTGATGTCTTGGATTAAATAAAATACTCTTTTAGTCTTCAATTGAACTGCTGTCATTTTTACGCTAGACTTGGATGACGCCACACATACCGATCCACTATCGATAGAATGCTCGCCTTCGCCGGTGCAGAGATCGGATACAAAACTGTGGCTTAGCTACTTTATGAATGAATACGAATAGAGTGAATAAAAAGAGTGAATTGGCCAACAGCCAATCAGCTTAGAGCTTTTTTAAGGCCCAAGCAGCAGATGTTAAGTGGAAGATACACCATCAGAACAGTTGTTTTTTGCCACATGAGGGAGGAATCGGGAGTACCCGGAAGAAACCCTCGTGCAACTGGTGGTAAACAACCGGAGAAAACCCGTACATTTACACTTCCCTTCATCAGGATTGAACCCGGGTCTGTAAGAAGCCAGAGTTGTGCAGCTGTGGCTAAGACGCCTATCGAATCTGATGCCCCAGTGCTCGCAGCTACCTGTGCACCCAGTGTGCTCTCGAAACAAACAGTGTGAAACAGCAGAAGTTAACCTTTGCGATGTATAGGGTCTTGTTTTAGAATATAGTAAAACTCCGCTTACAAAAGATATATTTACACGCGCAATAATCAATTGTACAAATAATTACTTGATTGATTCATACTGCGTAGGTGGACATTCAGTTGAACTGTACTGTATCATTCGTACAAGAAAAAAGTAAATGGTGACTTTCTACTATGCCTTTAAAAAATGGTCGCACCATCAATTAAGCCTAAAATAGTTCAACTTTTAAATGTCACTATGACAAAGAGATTTTCTGGCAACATTGTATCGTATAGATCCATATGCATTACAAACACTGAAAGAGCCAAATGTTTCATTAGCTAGCAGCTAGCAGCTACTTACCTAACATCTTTACAAATTAGAAAATAGCAATGATGCATGTTGTGTTTGTAATTTCTTTTTGTTAGTAATTTTCTTTTGTAATTAACGATGATGAATCTTTTTCTGTAATATATTGTGTCCATTATACGAAGTGTGCATTTTGTTGTTTGGTGCTACTTTTTTAATTAACGATGATGAATCTTTTTTTTGTAATATATTGTGTCCATTTACAAAGTGTGCTTTTTGATGTTTGGTGCTACTTTTGTAATTAACGATGGTGAATCTCTTTCTGTAATATATTGTGTCCATTATACAAAGTATGCTTTTTGATGTTTGGTGCTACTTTTGTAATTATATTGTGTCCATTATACGAAGTGTGCTTTTTGATGTTTGGTGCTACTTTAGTAATTAACGATGATGAATCTTTTTCTGTAACGTGTCCATTATTCAAAGTGTGCTTTTTGATATTTGGTGCTACTTTTAGTCTTCTGTACAGCCGTACCGGCTGAGAAGACTATTGCAACGACTTTGTCCGTCCGTCTGTCCGTCGCTTTTTTCAACTTCGCAACGGTACTAAATATTGACGACCATTGTTTACAATGTTAGATTCGTGTAAATTTCTCGTAATTCCTGATTGTTAGGGTTACGAGGATAACAGAGGTACGTAATAATAAATTCGTACCGGCCGGCGCCAATGCGATCGTTACTAACTACAGCACATACAAGCAATAATGAGCAAAGTAAGGGAGTCCACACAAGATATCGGTCCAAAAGCTATTTAATTCGATTATTTAGGGTTGGGGTTATCCCACCGTTAATTCAAGTTAAACCTTCAATAACTAACGTTAAAGCACTCTAGATTAATTGGGGCTAAGGGCAATAAGAAAGGGGGCTCTTATATAAAGATGCGCCCTTTCCAAACACTGACCCGAACTTAGTCTCTAAAGGAGGGAAGCTCCCTTAAAATTCGGCTAAGTCCAAGATCGTCGTTATTACTTAACTCTGAACACTGCTGTGGGAATTCCGGCTCCAAAGGCTCAGTGGCTGGTGGCAATTGATGTCCAAAAAGTCGGGGAGTGAGTGAGAAAACTGCAGGACCCTGAGTTTTAAAGGGGGCCTGCATCCTGCACTTTTGTGTAGCAGACGATGTGCGATTGGATGCTGAGGCTGAGGGAGGAGCTGATTGGTTTAGGAGCCGGACCACTGATGTTGACTGAGTATCTGGATGGGCCCACATGTGGCAGCAATTAAAGGTGCATGAGGCTGAGGCTAAGTGCACTGAGTGTCGTCTGCTAAAGCTAATGTTATTCTGATTATAATAAATGGACGTTGTAAGGCTGTTGCAGTTAATAAGTTAATGTTATATCGATAAGAAGTATCGGTTGTGTAGTGTTAGATACCGATACCGATTATTGATACCGATATTTTATATCGGAAAGTGCTAATCCTTAAAATAATTACATTCGGTGTGAGAAGTTAGTTAAATAATATCAAAAACCAAAACTGGTTAAAGGGGCCGCCAAGTTCCAAATGGTTCGGTCCTTCAAAGGAGTGATATCAACACACCAAAACATTTGTCAAGTTAATCGCACCGCTTAATAGTTCGAAAGTTAAATGAAAACTGGAACATTGCTACTTTTGGTAGCAATGTTCAAGTTTTCATTTAACGTTCAAAGTATTATTCGGTGCGATTAAGTTGGCGAATGTTTTGGTGTGTTGATATCACTCCTTTGAAGGACCAAACCATTCGGAACTTGGCGGCCCCTTTAACCAGTTTTGGTTTTTGATATGATATCACTCTTTTTTTTTTTAATTTGTGTATAGACTCAACTCCTCTACCGTGCAGATGTGTAATAAAGTGCCACTTCAACAAGAAATTGGTTGTCAACAATTTGCTACTTTCTTTTGCCTTTAGACCGAACCATTCTCGACTTAGTCACCTCTTTATAGGTTTTTGATTTGGTTTTAATTTTGTTGTAATTTGTTTTATTTAGTTAATTTGGTGTGTTGATATCACTCCTTTGAAGGGCCGAACCGCTCTCAACTTGGTGGCCTCTTTACCAGTTTTTGACTTTATTACAGTTGGTTTATTTTTCGTGAATTGGACGTGAATACAATTTCTTTGCAACGTTGTTTAGATTTATCGTGATACACTAGTATGTGTCTAGGCACGCACGTCAATATACACGTTCTCATTGTCCGAACTTTGGCCGTCCAATGAGAGACGATGCCGATAATACTAACAATGGTTATAACAATATTTTCGTACTTACGCACCCTCCCACACCATTCCCGTTACGCCCCCAGGCTCCAGACCATAAAAGGTACGCAGTTTGTATTGTACTACACCCATTCGTCCAATTTCATAGCTGGAAGCCGTCCCACTATCTCGGTATCGATGAATAATCACCCTACGGAAATTAACATGGGGATGAGCGGACTAGCTAGCTAGTAACTAGTAACACATTTACAACGTTATTGAGGGTCTGATTGTGCATTGAAAGCAGCTTAGCTGGCATTCCTACACGAGTTAATTTTTGTGAGGTGGGTCATTGCTCACGATTTCAACACAATTTAAGCTTTTGTACAGCAATATTATTTTTCCCCAAGTACCTGAAATGTGCCCAACTATGCTTCAAGATATAAGACACTGACACAATGGGGTCACGCTACAATGGTTTACAACCTCGACAATTGAATTGATGTGATGGTTGTTGCCTAACTTGGCGCGACACACTAGCGTGTGTCTAGATAACATGGCAAATTAAACCATCGTTACTTCTTTATAGCTAATTGACTTCTTCGACGTAACTGAATGAAATAATAACATTTGATCGTTGAATTAACTTCCTAAGGTAACACTCAATAAACACAAATGGATTTTAACTTCGTTTAAAATAGTCTCGTCGCATTGTTGCATGAATGAATAGGGTTACCGTCGAACCAAATTTTCCATTAGGCCTATCTGCTACTTACGAAATTAAAACTGCATTTTTAAAATTAGGCCTAAAAATGAAAATTAGGCCAAAATCATGTTACCATGGCAACGTCAAGTTGCTATGAGTCGCTGTAGGCTTCATGAACAGCGTCTCTCTCGTCACTTCCCTGCTACCACTGATTTATATAGGCTACGTTGCACGTTACGTTGTAACACTGTAATTGTGTGTCTGTAGGTGCACCTTGTTGCAAAAATAAATAAGCTTACTATACAATCCATATTTCCGTTAGCTGCTATTTACAAAATTAAAACTGCTGGTGAAAATTAGGCTTAAAACCTGACAATTACGCCTAAAATGTAAAATAGGCCTAAAATCTAACACATTTTTTAACCGACAATTGTGATGGCTACTGCTTTTAGATTAGTATAATAGAGATACCTGTTGTAGTGCATGATAGAGGTGTGCGCCTCAACATTGGAACTGGAGGAACTGTACAGAACTGTTTATTGCGAGAACCACGCCATTTATACGTAATATTGTAAATATTGGATCCAGCTTTGTATATATAGGTGGCCATGCCGCTTGTTGTTCTTACCTTGTAAATATTGGTGTCCATGCCACTTGTTG
Source organism: Lithobius niger (assembly GCA_023313725.1). Taxonomy (NCBI): domain Eukaryota; kingdom Metazoa; phylum Arthropoda; class Chilopoda; order Lithobiomorpha; family Lithobiidae; genus Lithobius; species Lithobius niger. Next base: position 17,018 of record JAHWFP010204778.1, on the reverse strand, counting down.
TGCTTACCTTGTAAATATCGGAGGCCTTCGACGTTATTTTCTTTTCAGGCCAGCAGACGAAAAAGCAAGCTGACAAAAATGTAACAAGAAGACTCAATTTTCTTGACCCTGCCTGATGAAGATTGTTGAAATACAATCGAAAATTTGCAAGATACTGACTGTATCCTGTTTTTGAAAGGGAGCGTAATGAGTAATTTCCGAGATCTAAATCGTTTCAAAGTAATTCAAGTAAGCCTAACGGTTTATTTTGTGACTGTACAGAAGACCGGTGCGACTAGGCAGTCGCTGTAGCTGCTTGTTGTAATTAACGATGATGAATCTTTTTCTGTAATATATTGTGTCCATTATACGAAGTGTGCTTTTTGGCATTTGGTGCTATTGACGGTTTTTCTTATGTGTTGCTATGGTATTTTTTTAAGTAATCTTCTGTTCTGATTTATGGTCATGTGATGAACGATAATGTACTTTTTCTGTATTATTCTTTTATCTGATATAATCTTTCCATTATAAGAAATATGCTTTTTTTTTGGTGTTAGAGCTAAAGAGAAGTGTTTTTTAGAATATCGTTCTTTTTGTGTGTGTAACTATGTTTACGTAATGGGTAAACGACTTTCTTAGTTTATATATGCTTGTAAGGAAATGATAACATAGATGTACATGTCGTATTCGTGACTAAAAGGGTTATCGATAAAGTGACTGCACCGGAAGTGTGTCGTCCACCATCTTGAATGCTATTGATTCTTCATTATTTTAATACCAATATCATGCTCGGGTACACTTGCTCATAGATCGCGTTGAATATACATATGCATTGTAGTTTCACCATCATCTATTACTTACGAGTGTCTGTTGTCCCTGCTCGATTCATTTCTCCATCACACCGTTCAACTTTCTATACAGAAAACTCAAGTTTAATTTTGTGCCTCATAGACTAGAATTCAACCATATTTGTTATATATTCGTGCACATCACGTGTATCTGTAGCAAATTGTGTAAAGAATCGTTTGAAGGTGGATGCTACCTCACGAAATGGAGGTGAGGTTGGTCGTGGTGGATGTAAAGTCGGGTCACTGTAAGAACGAACGAACAGTCCAATTTTGGTCCCACGTTATGTAAGGGAGGTAGAAAGCTAGTGGAGGAATAGGATTTGACTGCTGAAATATCAGCATCTCAACCAAAGAAAAATGTTCCACATCCTCTTCCTTTTCTTCCACTGGACTCTCCCGTTTGTTCATTCAGCGACCGACTCTACTACGTAATAGTGGTCGCAATTACCGGTTATTTCATTAAACGTTTAACCTGTTTTTTTAACGTTCGGTTACCGTGTAACCGATTATTAACAATGTTTACAAAACTATTGTTTAAAAAAATTGTTTAGTAATAAACGAAGACCATTGTTTATCAAGAATTTTAGCAACAATTTAGTAATAAACGCAGACCATTGTTTAATATATCGTCGGTTTAATTGGTCACAGCAAGTGCAAAACGTGTTGTATGCTTTACAACAATAAGCAAATAATTTAACAGAGTTAGGTAACTTAAAAATCAACATAACATTTTTAGCTGTCAATGCAAAACGTATTGTGTGTGTACTTTAAAAAAATTAAAAAAAACATAATTACGATAACCCTTCATATTTTGGGCTAAAAATATCAACATATCAACATTTTCAGATTATAACGCATTTCTTTTTTTTTGTAACAATCTGTCCTGCACAAGAAAAAACTCTTTCTGAAGGAACGGACTTGGCTGGGATGCACATACACTTTTCCACAAGTTTTGCAAGCTTTGGAAATTTTCCTTCATTTTCTTGCCACCATTCCAACGCATTTTTATCAACATTTAGATTGTCTTCTTTCAAAAACTACTGAAATTCAGTTTCTTGGCCGTTTGTTGGTGTTGGATTTTTTTTTGCATGCCTAAGATGTATGACATCGCTTCGTGCGGCTTACAGCAGTATCCTTCGCTGGTTGTGCGGGTTCGTTGCTGGAAGAATCCATTCGTTTACGACGGCGAGGGGGAGACAACACACCGAGTTGTGCTTCAACGGCATCGTACGTTGCTTAACAATCGGCAGCTGATAAAAACGGCAAATCTTTGTGACGCGGATACAATGAAGATACAATCAAAAAAATTCTGTCGGTCTCTGGGGTTGGAATTTTTCTGAGTTTTGTTGGCGTTGGAATATTAAATCTATCACGGATTTGACGGCTCACTGCAGTTTTAAATTCTTTTACGACTGCCTTGTCGTCAGTTTTTACCTGCATGTGATTCGATAACAAACCAGCCATCATTGGCGCAACAACCGAAGCAGTAGAGTAGCTTTCATCTGAAAGGCGTGTTGTCGTCGTAAACTGCAAAGGCCTTAATACAACAACTAACTCTTCGGCAAATGACCACTGTTCATCTTTTAGCTCAAGTGTTTTTGTAATATTTAATTTTGTAACCGTACGATCCGAAACTACAGCACATACAGGCCAGCGTTGCTCTAGGAGTCGTTCAAGCATAAAAAATACGGAGTTCCAACGAGTTTTGCATTGCTGCAAAAGTACGTACTTGTCGACCCCCATTGATTCTTGTTCTTCTTCAAGCACATTCGAAGCTGTAGGGCTCCGTTTAAATTGCTTTACTAAGCGAGAAGCAGTACCAACGAGTCTTGAAACAGGTGCCAATTCTGCCCCTGCATTGATGCAAAGCTGGAAAGTGTGAGCTGCACAACACAAATCTTTCGGCTGCGAATCCAAGTCACACATTTCAGCAATATGCAATATGTAGGATACATTGTCGTGCACGACCGAACTCACTTTAGCATTTAAATCCCATTCAGTAATAGTTGAAGTCAACTTTTGTGCTAACTCACGAGCTGTGTGGTGTTCCACTGTTTCTTTTGTACACAAGACATACGTTTTTAGCTCCCACTCAGAGGTTAAAAAATGTGCAGTTATTGTCATAAACGCATCTGTTGCAACGGATGTCCACAAATTCTGACTTGCGCTCGTGGTGAAAAAGAGACGGAGCTATGACAATTGACAATCGTGATTGACAGCTCAGTTGAAAGCATGTGCGCAAAATACTCCCGCTGGTAATGGGGGAGTGAAGATCAAGCTTTAACTAAGGCAAGTCGTGCTGCGTGTTCATCGCAGCTGTGCTGGCAGCTGTGTTGGTCTTTAAATAGATTACGTTTACTCGAACACAGAAATTAAAATCCGTTTAACTGAACTTCCTATGGTTATCGGTTATACATGTTTAACCACTGCAACCAATACTACGTGACGATGGTGGGGATGAAAATGAAGAATGCTGCACGTCCATAGAACGACGTATTATTTTAACGGTAAACGTCAGTCATCATGACAGACATCATTCTCGTGTTGACAGAGAATAGTGGCTTTCAGTATAGTGATAAATACAACCATACCTCACTGAACTCTAAAGAGGAAAGCACATGTACTTTTATTGCACATGTACTTTTGCTTCGAGCAAAGGAACATCAGATCATATTTACGCGAAGTATTCAGTATTTTGCTAAAAATACTGTCCCTTACTTTTTTCACTGTGACTAATGTATGTATACAAGTAAGGAGATGAATCCCTTGCAGTTGCTGATTTAAAAAAAATGGGTAATGGATAGTGGGTTAGATTCTCTTAAGAATGATTGTAGAATTAAATTTATTTAGTTTTTTCACTTTGACTAATGTATATAAGTAAGGAAAGGTAGCTCACTAGTTAGTATTACAGCTAACATTTTATGGAGAAGTATATCATGCGTCAGTATTGAAACTAACATTGTATTTAAAAGCAATGTATTTAAAAGTTGGTCGACCCGAGACAATAACATTTCTAGCCATAGTTCTTGTAGCGATGTAATTGACAAAACTTGTTTTAACACCAAACAATAGTCATCATTTTAATTTGCCAGAAAAGAGTGCAGAATACGACACTGCCTCGCTGAACTGTAAAGAGGTAGTTTTATAGCACACGATTTTGTCTTACATTCCAAGTGTGATCCTGGAGGTGTATATACTCTAGTCTTATGAAAAATAACACTTACCTCGACTTTAGTTATGATGTGTTCGAAATTCCTGTTCGTTCATGTGACTTCTATCTTTCAGATGAAAATATGTAATGCTCCATCTGTTGTTGAATAAACTTTCCTTTTATTTTTAAAACATTTTTGTTTTGTCTTTTTTAAAATTTTGTCTTTGGTGCTCTCGTGTAAAACTTATTGTACTTCTTTTCTCATCTCACATGATTGGATAATAAGAGCGGTAGGCTGCCCTACATTGCTCCCCCGAATCGAGGTTTGTCGTGACGTCATCGGAATGTTAATATCAGAATTGAAGGTTAGAAGAGTTTTCACGGTCAGGTAGTGGTTCCTGCCACCATCTAGCTTTTGGTAAACTTATTATTTGAACGGACAAACACGATTAACTAGCCTACAGTGCATAACTCACTCGAACAAGGCCATACATTATTTTCGATTACAGACGTGGTACGTAACAGAAACACATTGGCTTGTTTAATAAAAACGAAAAAGAAAAAAAAATGAACACTTGTAAGAAATCATTGCTCATGGGAAAAACATCCAACTATCGTCTAACAATGGGAACGCTACCGAAACATTTATATAGTTCAATTTCTTTAACAGTAAAAAAAATGTTTACTTGAGTGCCGTGCACTTCAGCAAGGTCCTTGTTTTATTTCTTTTATTTTTTTATTTTTTAAATGTTAATATTTGCATGTGAAACGAACGAAAGCAAAATAAATTTTTAAAAACCGGTAATGTAAGTTAATGAGTGCCTTCCAAGGACGAACAGGTGGCTAATATTGTTAAAGAATGTTATTTCAGCCAAAGTTTACGAGGTAATTGTGAGTTAAATTCAATTGATGAAACGTGTTATATATCTTTAAAGCGTGTTTGGTGAAAAAAAATGTATACTCTAATTAGCGTTAAGCGTTATGAAAATTTCGTCAGCCATCTTCTTCACTTGATGTCAGTAACCCAACTGTTCAAGCCTATACCGGTAGTTCACCAAAGAGGATCAACTGAAAATTTTTTAAAGAGGTAACTGGATTGACTACCTGAGAGTTTGAAATGAAATGAAAGTACATTAAGAAGAATGTGGTCGTTAAAGGGAGACACGAGTACGCTATATAATCAAAGCACAAAAATAAAGATGCACAATCTCACAACTAGAAGGAAATCAGTCCAAATTTTCCCAAATTTTCAACAGTTTGCCTGGAGAATGATGAAATATGTCTCCCAACTGGCTTCTTCAGGCGCTATTTTGAGGTTTTTACTGCTGCTTTGAATCACATCAGTCCATTTGTTTACATTCGAACCGTGTTTTTTATATCGAACCGTGTTTTTCATCATCCTCCAGGCAAACTCAAAAATTTGCGGAAATTTGGACTGGTTTCCTTCTAGTTGTGAAATTGTGCGTCTTTATTTTTGCGCTTCGATTTCCCGAACTCTCGCAGTATAATGTGTATTTTCAAAATGCTATACAATATAGGTAAAGTGAGAAATATAAAGTAATTTTCTTCACTTTCAAAATTCTGAGGAGTTCCCGCAGTAAATTTAGATTTCTTTGCCAAACGTTTATTAGAACTAGTTTGTCTCAACGTCTTTTCATCTCTAACTGTGACTTTTGTCGGTTTCGGTTTCGATCATGCTCGCTTTCATCTCGGGAGTACGTAGAGTACCCCCTGTTGATTTTATATCGTTTGATGAGCGCCAAAAGGTCTTTAGTGTAAAATTCTTTACCTTGATTGACTTGCACATTTTAAGGAGTTGTCGTTCCTACGAGCATTTTCTTAAAGCTTCGGCAATAGCTAAACCCGTTTTTGATTTACTTGGATTTGGACTCCCACACGAACTTGGACATGATGTAGATGCAAGTCTGTAAGAAAATGCATCCGTTATTTATGTGAGAGTAAGGTATTGTTTCCACTAAATCCGTGTGGCACAAGTCATGCAGACTAAGAACTATCACTTTACGCCTCGGAAAGTTTTTTTGCATCGGTTTGCAAAGATCGTTTAAGAGTTGATCCATTTCGTTTTTTCCCTCCCATTCCAAATTTTGAGTTTGAGTTTCATTTGTTTAACTATCGCAGCAGTTAATGTTTCTCCCAAGCTAAGGAAGGATTCCGCCACACCCTTTGGGATTTAGATGCTAGAATTTCGTTGACGATGTGCCGATTTTTCAAGTCCGAGCTTTTAGAATAGGCTATATCGTGTTCTTTGCACTCTTCGTCTAGTTTATTTATTCGCAGATCCTCTCGAGCTAATCTTTTGTATAGTTTCGTTCCTGGCCAGCACTGGTAGCCTAGCAAAGGCAATTTCATCGGTAAATGGTCTACGATCTTATTTATGATTCCCTTGCTAGATTTGATGTGTAGATTTTCTGTTCCTGGAAACTTCGCAAATTACGACCTCCATCCGTCTGTTACATTTCGAGATCTTAATAATCTGAGGCGTCAATTGGTTAGAAGTCTGCCGTTTACATTTCACGCAGTATTTCATTTTTTCCTCCTTTTAAAAAAAAATTATTTTAAACTATGACCTACACTTTGATAGGCGACGTTTTTTTCTCGGTCGGTGAGGATAAGTCTTAGCTACAACGCCGCCCTGCTTGGGTGGACACATGCAAAAGCCTCAATCTTTTCACTAAGTCATTAGGATTATCGTAGTACTTCTAATCCATGACACAGCCGGTTTTTTTTAACCACGCCGCCTCCTCCCTTTTTACTCGTTCTCCTGTCCTGCCAAATAGATCCTACTATCATGTTGTACTTGACGCCCTTATACGCTAGTCAATTTACACTTTTACCTTGAAGTAATTGTAAGGGAAGTAAACTTTGCTGTTTGTGACCCAGAACGACATGCTGAACAACATACTAAAAGTCTAGAAAAATCTAAGTGGCGGAAGAGGTCTAAAATGGCCTCCATCTTGGAAAAAGTGCTTCCGGTTGTTGTTTTTCGCATATATCTTGTTTCTTGTCACTCTTGCGACAAACTGACTCGGAACAAAATTAAAGTACACAAAATTTCCTACAACACTTGTTCTAATCACTTTTTCTCTTGGAACAATGGTTTGGTTGATTTGAAGCATTTGAACTGTTATTATCACAGAAAATAAGTGTTATTGTGTTATTACATATAATGTTAATGTTGTGGTAATATTATACATAATGCACATAATAATGTTAATGTTATGGTATTATCACACATAACACTGTTCCAGACATCTTTCGCTTGATGTTTTTTCTCATTTGATGGAAAGGAACTTTGTTTTACTGATTGCTTTGTTCAAGTTACATTTGATTGCTTTGTTTTACTGATTACTTTCAATCAGTAACAATTATCGATGTAACGGTTCTGATTAACCTTTATCACCCAATTTCACTATCTCAGTCCTCCTTTAACAATCGAACACGATGGCATTGCAACAATGGTTTAGGACTGAGATGAAAAAGGAGGACTGATATCGGATATTTTATTTTTATTTTTATTTATAACATAATTGCAGCGCCCACTAGGGCAAAAAGCAATATCAAAATAAAATACACCAATATACAAAAATTGACAACAAATTTAAAAAAAAAACACAAGGCACAATATGCTTAAATAGTATGGCTACACTCTAAAATTCTTCGGTTAGAAATCATTTTGGTCGAAAAAGCACTTTCAGTTCTGCAGGTGACAAACTCGTTTGGTAGTTTGTTCCAGTCAATAATAGTACGGGGAAAAAAAGACCACGCAAACATATTTTTCCGACACTGATACCTCTTTACTTTCATCGAATGGTCTAGCCTACCAAGAAAATCGGGCGGTTTACAATATTTATCAGGATCAAGTATGGTTCTTCGACGTAAGATCCGATAGAAGAGCATCAGCCTATGGTCTTTACGCCTGTTTGCTAATGATTTCCATTTCATGTTATTACACATCTTAGTGACACAAGCTTTTCTACAATAATTTCCACTGATCATCCTAGCCGCCCTCCGTAAAACTCTCTCCAGACAATCAGAGAGATTTTTGGTATAAGGATCCCAAACAGCTCCACAGTAATCTAATTTGGACCTAGTTACAGCATTGAAAACAATTTCACGGACCCTTGGACAAGCATCACTTAGAATTCTATGAAAAAATCTGATTTCTCTGTTGGCCTTTGCACATACAGTTTCAATAGGATCAGACCACGTCAGTTTGTTGTTTATCTTAACACCTAAACAAGACATACTCTCAACAGCCTCTAAAGGGGTATCCTGTAACATGTACACTGGGGTAAGATTATTTTGCTCGTGAGTAACATGCATGTATTTACATTTTGAGATATTCATGTTCATTTGCCAAGTATCACACCAACTGATAACGTTGTTCAAATCGGATTGCAACATTTGTTTATCGGATTCTTCGGTAATAATACGATAAATGTAATTATCATCAGCAAACAATTTATGATTTGATGACAGGACATCCATCAAGTCATTTATGTACAATTAAAAAAGAATGGGACCGCTGACTGATCCTTGCGGAACACCTGATGTGACAGCCACAGTATCAGACTCGCTACCGTCAACCATTACATACTGAAAGCGGTTTTTCAAAAAACATTCAAACTAGGAAATAATCTCTCTGGAAATACCATAAGCTTTCATCTTGCTAAGCGGCAGATCATGTGGCACAGTATCAAATGCATTGGCTATATCCAGAGAGACCATATCAACTGACTGACCACTATCCAGCCCACGTGCAATGTCGTGGACCATAGCAACTAACATGAGTTCACACGACGAGCCCTTTCTGAAACCAAATTGTTCATGAGTAAGCAGTTTTTCATTGTCTAAAAACTTCACCATCTCACTGACAATTATGTGCTCCAACATTTTACAACAAATTGAAGTAAGAGCCACAGGTCTGTAGTTGTTTACCTCACTACGTTTTCCAGCCTTAAATAATGGTACAACAGCGGACAGCAGCCAGTCCTCTGGTATTTGGCCCAGCCGTAGGCTTTTAAAAAAAATGTAATACAAGAAGAGTGTGCTAACGTCCGCAGTGTTTTTTAGAACTGTTCCCACAATGTGATCGGGTACACCGGCTTTTCCTTCCTTTTGAGTATTTATCAGATGTCTTACACCAGCTGAACTTATGGTGATATCTTTATTTCCAGTTCGTTGGGTCAATTGAGGATTTCTCCCTGACTGTAAGGGCAGTGTAAATACCGATTTAAAATGAGTATTTAACAAATCAGCTTTCGCTTTGCTCTCGGTTACAAACTTATTATTTGTACACATGGCAGGAATGCCACATACCTTTGGGTTTATGCTTTTTACGTATGACCAAAAGCGTTTTGGGTTCAAATTAATGTCACCACCAAGTTTAGACATAAAACTAATTTTGTGTGCATGGATTTGATATTTTACTTCATTTCTGATGGTCTTTAACTCTGCTAGAGTATGCGGTAAAGGTGCAGCTTTTGCTTTCTTCCGTATCCTTCTTGCTTTCCGTATCTTTCGCTTTAAATCCCCATTTATCCAGGGTTTATCATTTTTTGAAGAGATATGGGAGACAGGCATAAACTCTTCCACGGCACTTTAATAAATTATTTTTAAAGTACTCCCAGTTTTCATTAGCCGAGTTTGAATCGGCAGAAGCAATAAACACCGAGTAGCTTTGCTCAAGTCTCTCATTCACTTGGGACCAATCCGTGTTATTGTAAAGCAGCCGCCTGGTGTGTTTTGTTTAAGATCGCCGACGAGAGGGAGTGCAACAACAACAGTATTGTGGTCAGAAATGCCTTTTTCAACCTCGACATTAAACTCCCCATCTAAGGAAGTAAAAATTAAGTCCAAACAGTTTTGGCCGCGAGTAGGCTTATCGACTATTTGTTCGAGACTATAACTGTCCATCAATAACTGCAGTCCATCAGGTTTTACATCACACGTTGCATCTCTCCACATTTGATCATGCCATTTTAAGTCTGGCAAATTAAAATCGCCTCCAATCACAAAGTTCTTTGCACTTTCTGGAACAATGCTTCTTGTTTGTTCACCGAACTTATTTATAGTAGCCTCGTCATGACTGACTGGGCTATAGACACAACCGAGCCACAGGGGCTCGCTTTTATACAGAAAAACCTTACACCAACAGGACTCGATGTCATCATTTGTTTGGATCGAGCAAGACTCGAGAACACTTTTCACAGCAATGAAAACACCTCCAGCCTTTTTCTGTCGATCTCTTCGATAAACAATGTAATTCGTAGGCAACCAACTATGTGTATTATCTTCACCATCCAGCCATGTTTCTGTAGCCAGAATTATGTCTGGATCGTGGAAACTAATCAATTCCTGCAGCTCATCTCCTTTATTTCTAATGCTGCGAAAATTTACGAAAATTAGGTTTAGACTTTTACATTCTCCTCCTGACTTGCTCTTGAGGTTTTCTTCCTTGTCACAATCTTGTTGTTTCGGAGAACCAGGTCTCTCTCCCCGTTGTCCCTCCTCTGTTGCATCTCTCGAAGCAAGTTTTTTATTTCATCCCTTTCCTCTTTAGACCTATCAGGGGAAATTGCAACTTACTTGGTACACCCTGGGAAAACCAAATCTCTGCATTTAAAAGCGTTGAATAAAACAGTTTGGTGCTCATCACAAGAGCCCACTTTTACGAGTAAAGGCCTGTTTCCAGTGTTTCCGGGAAGCTTTTTCCCTAATCTAAAGTGTTTCACCACTTTAACGTCTTCGGAAACACCTAGCCTGGTAAACACTTTTTTGGCATTTTCGAGATCATGTGCGATCCTCATTTTGCTCTCTCCCTCGTTACTTTCTGGGACATTGTACAATATAACGTTTTGTTTCCTGTCTTCCCTTTCTTCCAGTTTCTTCATCACCAGATTTTCGCACATTTCACAGTAAGCACATTTTTGGTAACGTCGCCTGTTGATTTTCTGGATGCAACATCAGCATAGCCGAGAAGAGACGGCCAATTTTCATCCCTATCGGTGTTACAAGTTGCGAGCTTTTTCCACAGTTGACAGTTTCTCCTTGACAGCCTTCAACTCGGATTGATTTTTGCACACTATTTCGTTAAGCTGTGATTTGTCGTTAACAAGTTTGGTAACAAGTTCGGTCAAGGCCTCTAATATGCTATTTAGCTTGCAAGCCCGGCACACGAACGTTACGTCCATCTCATCAACTTGATCGAAGGGGGCACTGATCCCCGAATTTTCGAATAACAAGCAGTCATCACATTCATCACAATAAATCCATTGTAATTTATCTCCATTATCGCTGGTCATTGTTCAACATGTTTTTGTGACATCGGGTGGCAAACTCTTCCTACCATTTTTTGTTGTTGCACCTTTTGGAGACACGTTGGGACTTGTAAGGAGCCATCATAAATCTAAATTCGACCAAGTATCATGGGAACTCCTGTTTAATTTACAGTAACAACACATATTTCCCAACAAAAACGTTCCACTCTATAGTAGAGATGACATGTTTCGTAAAACTGATACAGAAGTATAAAAGCCGCGTCACACACTTCACACTTCGCCGGCTTCTCTCCAGGATGAAAGTTACTTGCTCCTAAAAACTTTAGTCTTGCCAAGACAAAAACATGGGAATGCAGTAGAACGTACACTGTGCATCCAAGGGCACCAACCACACTGATAAGTTCCGAATAAAATCCGTTTTATGGGTTTAAGAATAATAAACGTTTGGTGGTTTCCAGGAAAAAACCAAGATGGCGACTCCCAAGTGGAGAGCCAGCCACCACACTATAAACGTAGTTTTGAAATACCAACAATATATCAAACACTAAACATGCTTTCAAAAATGCCCTGCAACATTCATGGTCCACTCAACACAACAACAAACTTCCGAAAAAACTTTACAACATTGTAAAGTCCAAAAAATTGCAGAGCAAAATCAAACACGTATCGACCACTGATCTCTAATCCACACGATCATGCCATCTTTTGGATATCACTCCAGCTTATGAATCAAAGAACATCATGCTTGCTCCAGGTGTTAAAAAAGGCTTTAGCCTCGATTAAAATTAAGAACAGCACCGTAAAGAGCTAGTTTTGCTTAAGCAAGGAAAAAATGCTTTCGTTTTATTTAATTTTTCTTGTAGCACGAAAACATTATGACTCTGAGCTGTAAAGGTTATTTGCGATTTAAAATTACAAACGACGTCACAGCCTCGATTAAAATTTAGAACAGATTCTGTTTTCCTCGTCAGTCTGAACAGTGCAAACTTGTGTTGGTAGGTAGCTCTCACCATACTCGACTCTCCTCGCCCTTCCTCTTCCACCCCCGCCACTCTGCAAAAATCATGACGAAGCCTAATGCTAGCCATTCTGACACAGACGTCTGTCATGGTTTTCATTATTTTTAAATTATTTATTAAGTTTGGAGCTTTTCAACTGGAATTAAACCTAAGCCAAAATTATTACACATTGAGTATACGTTTATTGACCACTAATCGAGCCCATTTGGGTCTCCGTCCTATGATTACACGTTTATTGTCTTACCGCATAACTGTTCCAGATTCCGAAAGCACCCATCATAGCACAACGAACGAATACTCAGTTAGCCAACAAAGGTTCTCTGCTTTTATTTCTGCATTGTTACTCGATTCCGAAGTGCCCCATCACTGTTCATACCGCGGAAACTCAACGCTGAATAACCCCTTCAAAAAATTTAACAGAATTTGTCTGAAGGGGCTGTTCGTTGTTCAGTTTCCGCGGTGTAAATGGTCATGGAGCACTTCGGAATCGAGTTACAATCAATAAATACAACCACAGAGCCTTTCAGTAAGGTAGAAATAACAATGCTGCCAACAATGACATGTTTGTCGCATTGCCGACCTTTCTGACCAAAAGAACGTCAGCACGATTCAATCTTTGATGTGTGCATTCTGTGCTATTGTTGTCGGACTGAGATCGTGAAATTGGGTGATCAACAATGGCTTGGCCCTGTGGGCCTCGACATTGTCGTATCTCACTCCTCGAAAATGTGGCTGATAACCTATACTAAACATCTGTTACATAATGCGCATACTGCCGTACTATCAATTTTAGCATCTGCCATGTGCACTTCTGCCATGTACAACTTCTCCAGCTGTTGTACGTCTGAAACAATAAAAAACGACATATATATTGTTTCATATCAACCAAACCATTGTTCCAAGAGAAAAACTGAATAGAAAATGTTTTGTAGGTAATTTTGTGTACTTTAATTTTGTTCAGAGCTAATTTTGTCGTAGGAGTGACCAGACACGAGATATATGCGAAAAGCAACAACCTGAAGCAATTTTTCCAAGATGGTGGCCATTATAGACCTCTTCCGCCACTAAGAATTTTCTAGACTTTTAGTATGTTATTCAGGAGGTATTTCTGAGGCAGAAATAACAAAGTTTACTTCTATTACAATTAGTTCAGTGTTTTGCCCTTTTTACGCTCAGATTGACTAGCCTATTGTTAGACTTGGTTTTTTAGTAGAAGGATCGTTGTTTTTTATATATAGCGGGAGTATTTTTCAAGAGAGCATTGTACGCTGCCTTGACGTTTGGGGAGTAGAAGGTTTCTTTCACATCCTGAAAAACAACAAACTCTAAAGCCCGCGTCATTCGAGATATTGTTGACCTCGAACCACTATATCGTTGTCGAAAATCTTTATGGGTTTATTCCCCATAGTCAATTCTCCAGTTTTCAAGTCGTATTGAAGTCCGAAGGTTGGATCAATCTCTCTAGGATTTTGGAAAAATTTGAGCAGGAAGTATTTAGCCATTTGGCCGAGGACCTCTCCAGGCAGTAAGCTCTCCAAGGATCTAAGATTAGGAAGGGTTGGCAGTTCTGGAGGTGTTGAAATTTGTCTGTTTTGAATTGCTGTATACGTAGGTGTGAGTCTAGACCAGAGCTGGTTGCCATGTATTTGGTTTTGGGAGGAATGCATTGTACCGGGTTTGGAGTCGCTTACTTGGCTATGGGAGATTCGAGTATTGAGAGAGATTGGGAAATGCTGTAGTCCTGTATTTGGAGAGATTATGGGTGCCAGAGTCGAATTGAAACTGGGAGGAGTCAGTAATTCAAATTTGCCCTTGTCTTATGTTTCGGATCCAGACGCTTCATAATGATCATCATCGCTTTCCTCCACTTTTACTATGCGCCGACTGCTTTTTTTTTTTTTATTATCGACGCTTTGAAATCTTATTGATCCCCGGCTTTCAATGGATGTCCGCGTCTAATGCTTTTTTTTTTACTGCTGGACTGGTTTCATAGTGCAGGTACAGGTTAAAAAAATTCTTTCAAAGATTCTTCCTGCATTCTGTCGTCCAAACGCTGGTCCAAAATTTTTTTCTTTAAACGTTTTTTGAGTTTCGCGATTTGACGTTTCATTCCCATTTGTTCTTTTTTCTATTTATTTTTTTATCATTCAATGATATCGTTCAATGTTAAAACGAACTTTTTGTGGCGAATGATTTGGTGTGTTGATATCATTCCTTTAAAGGGCCGAATAGTTGGCATCTGGTTCCAGTCTAACCCCAAATTTTGTACTCACTGTGACACAATTTCTGCGGCTGCTAGTCTTCTGCTTGCCATCGTCAACCGTTGCTTCTGCTCGGGATCTGTGCTCACAAAGCGTTGGGCCTTCTAAGTTTACGTACGCCCTATGCTTTAGTATGCGAGTCAGGTTTGGTCCCCACACCTACTAAAGGACATTGACAAAATAAAGTCAATTCAAAGGAGGTTTACCAAGTCACTTCCAGGTCTTAGAAACTTAACCTATCGTGATGCCGATTTTTTTTTACCTTCCAAATTCTACATAACATGCTACCTTTTGACCTGCCGTTGTTTGAGTTCAGCCTACTTTCTAAGATTCGTGGGAACGACCTCAAGTTATCACTCCTCCGTTTCAAAACAAATCTTAGAAAGTCCTTCTTTGCCATTCGAATAATCTCACTGTGGAACTCTCTTCGTGATGTGATTATCTTGGCTCCATTGCTTCCATCTTTTAAGCATAAATTAACAAAACTAAACCTTAGTGGCTTCTTACATCACCCAGAACACATACCTCTCTTTTCGTAATCCTTTCCCCACATTTTATTTGCTGTGTTTTTTTTTTAATTTGGGATTGCTATAAGTAGCCTCATTTGGGCCCTTGCATCTCCTTTTCAATTTTATTTGAGTAAATAGATTGCTTATATTATCATCATATCGTCAAGTTCCGAATGGATCGTCCCTTCAAAGGAGTGATGTCAACACACCAAAACATTCACCAAGTTAACCGCAACGAATAATACTTTGGATGTTAAATGAAAACTAGAACATTGCTACCAATGTTCTAGTTTTCATTTAACATCCACAGTATTATTCGGTGCGATTATCACTCCTTTGAAGGTTTGAAGGGCCGAACCATTCGTACCTTGGCTGTCCTTTTTACCAGTTTTGGTTTTTGATATGATATCACTTCTTTTTTTGTAAATTGTGTAGTAGATTCAACTCAACTAGCCTGCAGGTGTGTAATAAAGTGCCACATCAACAATAACTTGAGTGGTAATTTTTCTAATATTTTAATTTCATATTTCTCCTTTGAGAGGCCGAAACATTCTCAACTTAGTCGCTTCTTTATCAGTTTTATTATTATTATTATTAGGCCTATTATTATTATTATTTTATAAGAGTCTTTTTTGGAAGGCAAAAAACTATGCAAAAGAAAATAATATCAAGTATGTTTGGTTTAGCAATGGGAAAGTGCTAATGAGAAAGAACGAAAATGAACAAAAGGTCATCACAGTTCGTTCAGAATTAGATTTAACCAATTGAACTTAAGCTAATATAGTGATTCCAACATAAAATTCGTAAATCACACTACTGAGAATTTTGATGAATTGAAAATATTTCACGACAAGGAAGTGAAAAATAATCATGCATTTAAAATTCTGCATGTAAATATTAGAAGTTTGAGAAAAAATTGGGAAAGACTATTAATTAACTTAGAAAAAAGTTTAATCGAATGGGATCTTATTGCACTAACTGAAATCAATATTAAAGAAGAAGAAAAAGATAATTATGCAATAGAGGGTTACTTAAAAAGTACAGTTATAAGAGAAAATACTAAGAGAGGAAGGGGAATAATGGTATTTCTTAAGACAAAATATTCTAACAAAAACTTAGAATTTAAGCATCATAAGTTAAAAGAAAATGATTGTTTGATATTAAATTTTAACACTGAAGAACACTTCATTGAAGTTAACATTATTTACAGAAAACCAGATAAAAATAAATTAAAATTTGTCGCAGAATTAAAAAACTTTATAAAAAAAATGAAAAATCTAATAAAACATGTATATATTTGGGGGATATAAACATAGATATTTTGGAGCACGAAAATTTAGATACAGACAAACATGAACAAAATTTGATAGATAAATACGAAAATGTACTCGCAAAATTAGGTTTTGAAAAAAAAATAAACTCCCCAACTAGAGTTGAAGTTATTAAAAAGAAAAATAAAGATGAATTTTATAAACAAATATCATGTATAGATCATATTTATACAAAAACGAATAATAAAATTATACAAGGTTTCACAATTGAAGAAAAAATTGCAGACCATTATTTTACAGGCTGTTGGATTCTTAACACAAAAATACCTTTTAAAATTAATCAAACTGATATTAACAAAAATTTAAACAGAGATAACACAACAAATAAAATAAAATACAATGATAAAGAAATAATTAAAGAACTAGATAAAGTAGATTGGAATATATTAAAACAATTTACTAATATTGACGAAATGTATAAGGAAATGGACAAAATCATCAGAAGTATTTATGATAAAAATACTAAAATTATACAAAATATAAATAAGCAAAACATAAAAAAAAAGAAAGGAATGGATAACATTGGATACAATTAAATTAATTGAGGTAAAAAATAAACTGTGGTCAGAAATTAAAACACAGAAGATAATTAATGAAGAATTGAAAAAGCAATATAACT